>JANBSY010000028.1:0-29517 GCA_027578435.1 Coemansia sp. RSA 1937 | reverse complement strand
TTAACAATGGTCTAATGATCTGGCGCTCGTCATGTCATTGTGAAAACGTACAAGGGGGTTTTTGAGCCGCCGTAGTGCAAGCAATGAAAGTTGTACTGACCTAAAAGAGGGATACAACAATGCCAAGCTTCATGCACATAGACGGTGCCTCAATTTATAAATATACATGCACCTTGCTTTATATTTCTGAATGCGCGGCAATTGCAGTATGTAGTCCCTGTAATCTTGCCATAATCTATTAAGCAGCCAAGTTTAAACCAGCCAGACACACAAGATACAAGAAGCAACAACAGCCATCGCTTGAATGAGCCGCCATGCAGAAATTGCGCAAAAAGTCCCAAAATTTTGAGCTTTTTATTTTAAGCGTGGGAATCTCATTCTGTTGGCAATATTTTGTCAGTAAACCTGGTAGGGTGTTTTACACATCGTTTCCATTATTGGATATCCCGCTGTGACATTCCGAGAGATCATCTGTTGACATGGGCGGAAGTAGCTTGAAAACGCAATATTGAAATGTAAAAGTTTCATCGTGTGGTGTGTCATCGTAATACCATGTCATCGTAATACCGTGTCATAGTTAGAGTCATTTTTCTCTTTAAAAATCAGTGATATGCATTATGTTGTAGTCTGATAACCAACCGTAAAGCCAAAATATACCGACAAGCCCGGGATTTGCATAGATGATGCTATTGTCATCGCCATTTTATGATTTATTTGCGTTGAACCTGATCCTGAACATAAATCACAGTAGCGTCGTAACCCGAAGCTAGTCACATACTTTTGTCTGGTCAGCATAGTTATATCAAATGTCTACCCAGGTATTTTTATTGAAAACAATAGACATCTGCCACAATTTTGCGCTGCAAAACTTTTACTGGTTATTCATAGATGACGTTGCTGCCATATAAGCAAACGATACATTTATAAAGTCAACTATTCACTTTACATTTGTTTAATTATTTCGGCCAGGGTAACTAAAATGCATGGCTAATATATAATGTGCATAAACAAAAAGTGCTCATTATAGCCACGCAACATGGATTTGAGAGACAATGGTGTAATAAATGACTACGTAAAATAAAAGATATAGCTTTGACAAAGAATCATGTCATATGCCTGTAAAGACTTCCTGGAGAATCCGAGATTGTTCCGCCTTGAATACATTAGAAATTCCCGTAACCGGTGCAGCAAGAGGAGCACGTCCGATGTAGCGCAACATATTATTGTTTGGCAATAATGACTGGATACGAGGCTGGACATAAGTAAACGCACCTGCATTCATTGTCTCTTCCTGGCACCAGACATACTCTTGCACATTAGGGAAGCGCTCCAGCTCACTCGCAAGCTCGTCACGCGGAAACGGGCATATCTCTTCGAGGCGAACAATTGCAATCTTGTCTGTAAGCTCAGATGACTGCTCTGCATATGCTTTAACAAGATCATAGTAGAGCTTGCCGGCAACAAACACAACGCGTGTAACTTTTTCTGACGACTTGCTCAGCACATCGGACAAAATTGGGCTGAATGATGTTCCTGGCGCCATGTCATCTAGCGATGAGGTGGCAGCTGAAAGCCGCAGCAGAGTTTTAGGTCCTGCTACTATCAGCGGCTTGCGGTAGTTACGTATCATTTGTCGACGAAGCAGGTGAAATATCTGCGCTGGAGTAGTCGGAATAGCAACGTGCATGTTTGGGTTCTGAATAACGGAGTTGCTCGACATGTCAATGGGTGTGTTGCACAGTTGCAAAAAGCGCTCGATTCTCGACGAAGAGTGCTCGGGACCGGCGCCGTCATAGCCATGAGGAAGCAGCATCACCAGCCCAGATTGACGAAGCCATTTCGTCTCGCCGCTCGAAATATACGTGTCGGTGATAACCTGTGCCGTGTTGTTAAAGTCGCCAAACTGTGCTTCCCAAATAGGCAAAACATTGGGACTCTGGATTGACACGCCGTATTCAAAGCCTAAAACAGCGAGCTCGCTCAAATTTGAGTTGGCCACCTCGATCTTGCCCTGTGTTTTGCTAATGTTATTTAGCGGGACAAATACATTTTCAGTCTCTTGACAGACAAACATGGCGTGTCGCTGGCTAAACGTTCCACGGCCCACATCCTGGCCGCACAAGCGAATGTTGTATCCCTGCTTGAGCAGCGATCCAAAGGCCAAGCTCTCAGCCGTTGCCCAATCTATAGCCAAATCTTCTGCCAGCCGTTTCAGGCGAGGCTGAATGTGGTGCTTGACCAGACGCGGATGCACTTTAAATGTTTGATCAACCAAAACAGATCGCTCGCCAACTTCCCGAAGCGTTTCCTTGGCCACACCAGTGTCTGGCTGTGGCGCTGTCTGTGTTGGCATGACCAATCCAGACCATTTGCCCTTTAGATGATCGGCCTATGCTCAAAAAGTAACATTGAATGTAAATGCGGTTAATCGCACGCAGTTTATACACACCATGCTGCCAATTAAATAAAGTGGGTGGCTTACTTTTGGCGTGTAGTCCTTGCTGGCAGCAAGCTCTGTCTCGAGGTACTTTGTAAACGATGCATGTACCTGCTTGGCATCTGCATCTGTAATAACGCCGCTTTCCTACATATCTTCAAGTAAAAAACTTGAATTGCATATTCGTGCAAGAAAAGCGCGTGTTGTCTCAAGCAATACTTACCATCATTTTGCGCTCATAGACCTTTGGAACGCTTTCACGCGCACGGATAATGTTGTACATTTGCGGCTGCGTAAACGACGGCTCGTCCAGCTCGTTGTGTCCCCAGCGTCGGAAGGTCACCAGATCGATAATAACGTCCTTGCGGAATAGTTTGCGGTACTCAAAAGCAATACGCATAGCACGCGCTACCTCCTCGGGATAATCGCCATTGACGTGAATAATCGGGGTATTGACAAGTTTGCCAACATCGGACGTATACAGCGTAGACCGTGCATTCGTCGCTGGCGTCGTGTATCCAATCTGGTTATTAATAATGACATGTATGGTTCCGCCAAGGCTAAAATGTGGCAGATTCGATAGACCCAGCGTTTCCATAATCACGCCCTGGCCGGAGAACGCAGCATCGCCGTGAATCTGGATGCCAATAAGTCGATCGCCCAAGGCACAGCCAGGATCGGTGTTTTTGTCGTAGAGGTACATCTGCTTGGCCCGACCATACCCAGAAACAACTGGGTTAACGGCCTCCAAATGCGACGGGTTGTGAAGCGTGGTCACATTCAGGTCTTCCTTGCAGCCATAGTTGAGACTAGGCGAGCTGGAAATGTGTGAAATCACATCTCCTGATGCTGGAAGATCGTCGGGGAATTCGGCGTTGCCCTGTAGCTTGTGGAAGAGTGCGCGAGGCGGATACTTTAGCAAATCGACGAGTATATTAAGCCGACCACGGTGCGGCATACCCAGAATTGCATCAGTAATACCTGAATGGCTGCACAGCGAAAAAAGCTCGTCTAAAGCAATAATGGCACTTTCAGCACCTTCAAGCCCGTATCGCTTGACCTGGCCAAATTTCTTCTGCATAAAGTTGTCAAAAGTCTACACTGAGTTGCAAGCAGCAAATGATTAGTCACAGAATCCGCTTGCTTCTATTTGACAAGGTCGGATGTGCTTACCTCTGAGCGAACAAGCAGCTCATGGAATCGGCGCTTTTTGTCACTGTCTAGCGCGCTTTGATTGCTGGTTGACTCGATATAGTCGGCAAACCATCGTCTTTCAGCGGTATCTGGAATATGCTCAAACTCAAACGCAACATGTCCACAATATATATCCACAAGCGTCTGGTGGATTTCAGCAATACTGGCTGTTTTAGATCCGCCCTTTGGTGACATTTCCAAAATTCCGTCAATGTTAAACTGCTCGTTCATATTGGATAGTCCGTAGCGAGCAGGATTGAGCTCGGGAATAGACGGTTGCTGCTGAAGATGTAGCGGGTCCAAATCAGTTGCCCGGTGACCAACTGATCGGTAGGCATCCACCAGACACACCAGCGCTGCTTGCTGCTGTCGATTCTTTAGCTGCTCTGGCGAGTAGTCAGGATACTCAAACTGCTTGGGCACACGGTAGCCGTAGGCAACGTCTTCGTTGTAGCATCGTCTGAGTTTCGGACCGCTGACCATGGGCAAGCGACTGCCAAATGTCAAGGTGTTGCCACGTAGCTTGGCTTGAGCAATTCTCCACATACTTGGCTGAGTAGATATGTGATGCAAAGCAATGTAGAAAAATTGAAAGAAAATAATATACCCAAAAGAACTGTTGCGGCGCAGAGTAAGCACTCATCTTTCTCAGACAAGCATCCCTGACTTTATACTGCCTATTTCCAGCTGTGTTGTCACCGCCGCTGATTGATCCAGGCTGCAGGACAGCAGGTCTTTCTCGTTCCCGCGTGACCAGAAATGCGAATGGTTCTCACGGTCGGTCTTGGGAGTAGGGTGTATATTACCTATGCCTGCGAGTGTGACTTTGCCTCAAGCTCAGTAACTTTGCGCTCGATAGCTGTGAGTGTCTGGTCCCAGCGTATAAACATTTCCGACATGGCCTCGGTGTCAGCGTGGTATTTGTCAACAACCGACGAAATGTCAGCTACAATTTGCCTAAACGCAGATGCCTGCTGAGCATGCTGCTTCTCAAGCTCGCCCACCTGTGGCAAAAGGTCAGCAGCAGTGGCGTACTCTGGCTGGCTAATACGTGGCTGTAGGTCGCGAATAGTGTGCAAGTCTGACAGAATCTTCAGGGCGTCATCGTTAAGCAGAATCAGTTCTGCTTTAGCAGTTATACCAAGCGCCCGCCGAGCCAGCTCCATATCACCATCGCTTTCAATAATGTCTTTAAGCGCTTCGTATTTCTCCAGCGCCCGCGCCAGAGATGTGTGATCAGCAAGCGTTTTGCTCAGTTGCCGCTCAATCAGTGCAACCTGCTCTGCCAAGTTTGCTGTGTGTATGTCAGCGTCTGAGCTACATACGCTGCGCTCGAGGGCCTCAATGCGTGCAGTCAAGACGTTCATTGTATGTTAATGAGCAAATTCAAATAAAGCGCGGGTTAAAGCAAACTCGGAATTGGAACATTCAAAACAACCCCAATGATCTGATCACAAAATATGAAATCTAGTGATTTGAGTGCGAGCCGATTATTGCTGGCTGGCGCGCATCCTGCTGAATTGAATCCCTCTTCACTCTTTCTGTGTTCTCAAACGTGACTGATCTCTTTTGAGTTAAAATCCCTGTCGTCTCGTAATAGCACAACCCTAGCGGATTCAAAAATATATTCAACATGTCCATCGCTGAGAAGGCTATCGTTTACGCTACTCTGATCCTCGCCGACGACAACGTCGAGATCACGGTAAGTTTCTAATGGATGCGCCGGGTGCGAGAAATATATGGGCGATGGATGCGCGGATTTGCAACAGTCTGGCATGTGTTCTCTGGCGGGCGGTTTGGCAAACACCAGTTTTTGAATTCGCTCGTGTCGAATTTCAGAGCTTGGCAAATCGCATTACCCAGGACAGCTGTTGCAAATTCCAAAGCATTTTAACCCGCGCTCATACCGAGTCATCAAATGTAAACAACCAAATGCTAGCGTATTGCTAATTAAGCGCATGCATATACTTTATAGGCTGACAAGCTTGAGGCTATCACCAAGGCGGCCGGTGTCAACATCGAGTCCATCTACTTCACCCTGTTCGCCAAGGCGTTCGAGGGCAAGGATGTCAACGAGCTGCTGCTGAACGTCGGCTCTGCTTCGGCTGCCCCGGCTGCTGGTGCGGTTGCTGCGAGCGCTGACGCCCCGGCTGCGGCTGAGGAGAAGAAGGAGGAGTCCGATGAGGAGTCCGACGAGGACATGGGCATGGGTCTGTTCGACTAAGCTCTTTCTCTAAAAACGTCTATTGGTTTGGTTTTCGTGCGTGTAACTTTTTACTTTTGCACAGTTAATACAATCCCTCTTTCAGGAGTTCACGTTTTGATACAGCGAAAAGCTAGTGAGCGTAGGAATGGCGTTTTCTTCTGCATACATTTTTATTTACCTTGTCTATGTGTTTACACTCTTACAATGGCTTCCACTAAAACAGCAGTCTTTAACCACGTTCGTGGCCTAATGAGCCTCATTCGCGACAAGCAAGGGTTTGACGCATTTTGCTTTGGAAAGGCAAGTTGCCAGCACCAATTGCACGACGTGTTTGCATATGGCATATATGAACTAACATTGAGTTTACAGTAGATGAATTTGCTTTCAGCAGAAGCTGGGCGGGTGCGCGGCGAAGTGGAGATAACCAAGGACTACTTGAACGCCATTGGTGGCACCCACGGCGGCTGGTTGTCGACGCTGGTCGATGTGGGCGGATCACTGGCCATCGCCTCACATGGGCTCAAGACCACTGGCGTTTCTACCGACTTGTCAGTCTCGTTTTTGGCGCCGTCTGGCGAAGGATCCAACATTGTGTTTGATGCGCAGGTCCTGAAACTCGGACGTACTTTGGCATACACGCGGGTGGATATCTTCAATAACGACAAGATGATTGCAACAGGAAGCCACACCAAGTTTATTGCTCGCGAGCAAGAGCGGGCTGCAAAGGACGCCAAGGAATGACTAGGTTGAGCCAATATAACAATACCACAGTCACATGGTGATCAGAAACAGAGTCTGCAATAACTGTTTACATAACCCAGACATATTCAGAGTTCATTGGCTTTAACAGGACGAGAGGCATAAGAGCAGTTTGGGGTTTATGATCATTTACTATTAGTATTTATTGAAAATAGATATAGTGGATGGCAGTCGTTGATGCTCTGGCTGACCAGAATACGCTATTTAACAACACTGTAAATAATCACCGATTAGTTTACCACAGCTAAATTGAGGCGAGCGGCAGATCAAAAAAATATCAAAAAATATCAAAAGCAAGTTTCGGTGCTGCCATTGTTGCGTCGCCAACTTTTAAAATGGGAAGCTTTTCTTGCAACCTGCAGAACCCCGCGCCATACGACAGCACATGTGAGCGTGCAAGAACGGATCCTAATGGTCATTGGATGTTCGTTGCGCTTATCTCCTGCACGGCGGCGATTATGCGCAGCACAAACACGGAATCGACAGTACCGCAACCCTCCTATTTGTTGCAACGTTGTGATTAGCAACAGAAAAAAAGAGAAACCCCAGCGTTGCATACTCCGTACCCAATTAACAAACATTTGTGTCGTATGCAAATGGCTATTATTGCAATAGCAGGATATGAGAGACATACAATATATATAGAATGTGTTGCCGAGTAAAGCAGCGGCAACCGTGCAGCATTTTGAAAGCATGCATTGATCATCTAGCTTATTCCGCTTTCCCCATCCTATATAATTAGTCATATAGCTGCACAACTAAAAAGCGGCAGGTAGCTTAACGGCATGTGTGGGCAATAAAAGGGATGTTTGGTCAGTTGAGCATGCTGTAATTTTGATTGCTCTGCACGTTGACGGCAAATACCAGCTGATTTCCGTGGATAGTGAATTCGCCAAATTCAACAGTGGCACGCCGCTCTTGCAGTAATTTGCACATACATCCATGCAATTTGTAGGGGTGGGGTTTGAATACAGCTTTTATTTTATGTTTAATAATAAAAAAAGCCCAGAAAAGTCAAAAGTAAATTAAAATTTTCGGGAGGTTGGGTCTTTTTTCGATCGGAAATGGATGTAAACCAGAACTTTGCCTCAGCCATCATGTCTGGGAATAAAAAGACGAAAACAAGAGGAATGGCCAGAACAGGCAACAATTATAATAAATTCATTTAGTTTTGACAACTACAATGTACATTATTGAACGCTGAAAATGGAATGGGCGTGGGAGGTTGGGACAACCACAGTCAGACAATTGGACTAGCAATGATTGAAAAGTTCAGCTGTGTGCCAAAAATGGGCAAAACGAAGGTACTAATTGTCCAACATAGACTAACATTTTTGTGTTCATGCTGAAAGAATATTCAAGCTTTCTTCTGAAAATAAATTACGATGGCTTGGTCAATTTGCAATAATAAATAGTGCATTAAAGCACAAGGGTCAATAGCTAAAGTGAAAAATGCCATCCGCCACAGCCAATAAATCAGCGGACAGAAAACTGACGGACCCACGATAAAGCGGTCTGGCAATTGTACCGAGCGACAAGCAGTGATTATTCTGGCTATGTGTATCGATAGATCGTCAATGGCTTGTGAATAGAAGTGCTAGAACCGTGGCGGCTAGTGAATTAAACTAAAACTGATTCTAGAGCGTTCAACATTGATGTCATTTTTTATTTGCAACCCGAGCTCAACAGCATAGTTCTGCCAAATAATGCCAATTCAATAAAGTATGCGTTCCAGCCTCAATCTACCGCCTGCTTTTGCTTTTTTGTTTAGCAAAAACACATGCACGAGAATAGATGCAGCTCTAGACGATTGCGAAACAGAAGCGGCTTGTGTTGCATAGTGTTTTGGCATTTGGCATGGTGAGTTGTTTTGTTCGTTTTATTCATTTAGTAAGCGTCGGTACATAAAGAAAGACAGAAAAGGCAAAATATGGATGGAAAGGCGGCAGTAGATTGTGTTGTACAATTTCCGCTTAAGCATGGCAATATCATATCTTGTTTTGGCCCATAGAAAAAAGGTAGAATGGTTCTGAAAAAGTAAGAATAAGAATTAATTACTATATCTGGCCAGTATGTACGCTAAATAGCTGGTCAAAACACCGTGCTCACATAATGCAATTGCCACCGTTGAACCAAATAAATATGTATGTCTATGCGCAAGTGTATTGCGGCGCCTGAATAGACCGTTGCTTGAGCCTTGTGTGGATTGCGCATACAACTATCAAAATGGCGGTCCGTAACAACACAAGAGAAAACTTCTGTATGTGTCAGCCAGCCTTACAAAGGGAAACATTATAATATGGTTGTAGAGACAACAGAAAACCAACAGACAGCTGTCTAGACCGACAGAGACAGAAGGGGGTGGGTATGCAACCCGAAAAGAGGGGGGCAAAGCGTTAGTCACTGGATTGCCTGGTTTAATGATGAACGTTTATTTTCTTGACATCTGGATCTAATGGGGCCAGAGGGGAGGTCGGGAGCCACCCCTCTGTTTTCGCAGATGCGGCCGTCCAGCTGGGCTGTGCAGAGCACGCAGACAAAAAGCAAGCAGACAGGATGTACTTTGGTTTCAAAGGAAGCAAATGACCCAAAAGACGCGCAAGGCGGGGAGGGAAGGCATCAGCGGACAGGCTGTTTCTTGGCTTGAAACGCCTTTTTGCATAATGGGCGTTTCGCTGCCCACCTGCGCCCGGGATTTATTCTTGCGTTTGCTGCGCCCGAGACAAGCCGGCGCAAGCAAATAGGGGAGAAGCAAGGCGGATGCTGTGCCTTTAAAAGCACGCGTACGGCCCACCTCTCCACTTCCAAGGGATGCTAGCGGCAAACACAAGTCGCATGTTTATTTCCTCTCCCTTCTTTCTTTTCTCTTTCTTTTGACCAAAATCGCCTCTACATATCTGCTTTCTCTTTTTCCCAGCAAACCTGAAGTGGCCTCCAGCAGTACTTTATCCCTTGCTGAACGTACGCTCTTGATATCTCGTTGCTGTTTTTTCCATCCTGGTTGGGCTGTGAGTACCATTGGAGTCCCCAGCCGATATATTATATAAAGAGCGTTTGCTGGCATAGCCTGGACCAGTCCAGCTTTGTTATTTCTGTGCAACAAATTTCCATCTTTTTCGGAACACATACTCGGCAAATTTCTATCCCCCACGCTCCGGGCTTTCTCTTCCCCCACCTGAGTACTTTTTTAGTGGTGCCTGGCCCGCGGGCTTTGCGAAATAACGGGTCTGGTCGCTCCAATTAAAAGAGCCCTGGCCTTTAATAAGCTTTCTGCCCTCTCCCCTACCGAGTTTTTTGATCCCGGAACACTCACTGAAGCGCATCGTTCATTTCCAATCGCAGTCTCCATATATAAGCAATTGAAGAGCGCCATTTTTCTTTTTTGTTCACTCGGTTTTTTCTTCATTTTCTCTTCTGCGATTAACCGCCCAGTGAGGCTTTTTTCTGGACGAATATTTTGTCGACACTGCCTTCAGGTAAGCTACACTGCACAAGCCTCGCATCTTTGTTAGCTGAGCGACAGCGCATATTCAGCAACACAGCTTTTTGTACTGACGTTGCAAAGTGTGGATCCACACACAGCTGTTTTTCTCTTTGCTGGGCAGAAACGCCCTGCAGGCGGTCAAGCCATCCGATGGGAGAAGAGGCTGCAGCACAGAATCACGCAGCCGCGAATAGCAGCGGATTTATGTTGTACATCTCCCGAGGCGTTTTGCCGACTATGTCTTAGCCCCTCTTATCTATTTGGAGAGGTGGAGCTAACAGTCGGCAGTTGGCCAAATACGGCATTTTCTTCCTCTTGTCATCTGCAGTATCCTCTTTATTCGGCAGATTGCGCTACACAAGAGGCGTCTTTTCTTTTTGCGATTTCTGAAAGATTAATATTTTTCTTTTGAAGTGGGCACATTTTCGTATTTATAACCAGCATCCTTTGGCCAGAGCCGCAGCCTTTGTAACTACAAAAACGCCTCTGCACTTTTTCCTTTCCGTACAATTTTAATCTGTTGTCGTTCATTTTCTGGCCAGTCTTATTTTTATTCTTTGCCTAGCCTTTGCTTGGCCAGCACCAAGCGCCCATTCCCCTTTTTCACATCTTTTATTTCCTGTTGTCTCCCAACATATTATTAACAATCCTGTATTTTTATTTGCATAACCAACTCATAACATAACCTTATATATCAATAGTCATGACCGAGTCGTACGCCGCGCAGGACAACGATTACCTGACAACACACCACACACAAACAACCACAACAAGCGACGACCCGCCTGCAACACCGAATTTTCTGGCCACCAACAGCTCGGGCTCGTCGCAGGTCTCGAGCAGCGATGATTCGACTGCACAGCGGTCGAGTGCATCGGTAGCCGGACCGACATCCACAACAGCAACAGCAGCGTCGCCGTGCGGCACATCAGGCATAAGCAACAGTAGCGGACATGTGTCGACAACAACTCCGGCAGCGGTGTCGATCACGGGCTGTGCCAGCCCCACAAAGGCTACTGCGGTATCCTTGCCAAAGGCCAGCGGGCTGGGGCAGGGACGCACACCGTTCTGCCACCGCAAAAACAGCAGTAGCGGCGGGATGGAGTCGCACCCCTGGGTTGCCGAGTCTGTGGCGCACTTGGCTGGAGCTTGCAGCAGCGTCAGCCGGGGCATTAAGCGCCGGGGCTCGGACTCGTGCATTGTGCTGATGGCAGTATCGCGCCAGGCCGACGGTGGGCGGAAGAGACGGAGTCTTGAATCGCCAGCATCACAGCAACGCAATGCAGAGACTGCGGCGCCCTCACGCGACATTTCGGGGCCGCGTCCATCCGCAGCACCTGGCGTGTGGCCGGATGATGTGCACGCTGCCAATATGCGCAAGTCGCACGGACATTCGGTGCCACGTGATTATGCACGCCGGAATGGCGGGCGAGGCAGGGCAGCATCGCTTTCTCCGGCAATGCGGCCTCGTGCGGTCCCCAGACGGCTGCCAGTGGCCGGAGCTTCCAGCGAAATCGCCGCTGAAGCTCGGGGCCCTGCAGTCAGCTTTGGCTCGGGTCCCCCACGGGTACTGCGCCGGCGAGTGGCTGATACTGACTGTGCGGCGCAGGCTGTGCACAGCACCCCCGCTCGAGCACCTGCAGGCACCACTGCAGATAGTGGACCGACGCCACAGCAGCTCGGTTCGGGGGCGAGCCAGGCATCGCGGACACATGCTAGCACGCTGCCACCGGTCAACCGGTACACGCTGCGCGAGCTCAAGATCCACAACATCTTGCAGAACCCGCGTCTACGGCACGAGGTTCTGTTTGAGCCGAAGCTAGAGTTCCGGCCAAACTCGAGCGGGCAGCTGGCCGAAGCCAAGCAGCGTGCAGCGCAGCAGTACTGGACGAGCATTGACCATGAGGTCCGCACAGTAATGGTAACGCCAACAGTGAACAGCGTGGCAATAGTGTTGATGCTGGTGGTGGAGCTGCGTGAGATCCTGGCGGAGATGTGCGAGGACTCGCCCAAAGCAGAGCTGGCACGGCACGCGGTCGAGCTGCGTGAGCGCATTGACGAGGCGTGCGTGCGACAGCAGCTCACACACGGCGTGTTTGATGCAGCAGCGCTAATGACGTACATGACTGCGCTGATGCGGCTACACGCACAGCCAGCGCGACACGCAGCGATAGCGCGGTTGTCTGTGTACGTGCAGCGCGGGCGGCTGGGGCGCGCACTGCGTGGAGCGTTCGATGTGCTGGAAGCCATCAAGATTGACACAGCAAACACCAGCATCGACATGTACCGCGAGTACATGCGGTCAACCGCTGTAGCGTTTGAGCGCTCGCACTTTAACTTGGCGGTGCGGCGCAACACAATAGCGCTTGAGGACACGACGGTGTGGTGGCGGCGCGCTCTGGACGAAGCACGCTCACAGGGGCAAGAGCGCCAGGGTTTAGACGCTGTGTTCTATGCAGCAGCTCGTGAGTTGGTGCTAGACGATAGCCAGACAGTTCCAACGCTGTTCCGCATGGATGAGGCGCGCATTCAGGGCATTCGGCGCGAGGCTGAGCGCCTGGCTATAGTTGGCATGGTGTTTCTGGCCTTTTCGCAGTTTCTGCAGCTTGTAGGACGCGGTGCACGGCCGGCCGCCTTTGTTGGAGCCAATGGGCGCTTGGATCCTGCGCTTCTGGCAGCCGAATGCCTGCAGCTGGTGCCTGAGGGCTGCGGTGTGCAATGGGCCGAGCCGCTGCTGGGCACTCGCGCAGTTATGGGTGCGTCGACACGCGGTGACGTGGGCTTCAGTCAGCTCGTTGACGATCTGACTGTGCTGGCCGAGCGCACGCTGGCGCGGGTGTTGACGCCGACTGAGACTGCAATGCTTGAGCGGACGTTGCTGCGGGCTGCACGCCACGAATGCGCGCTGCGCGAAGTGGTCGAAGACCGGGTGGGTTCGGCGCTGTGTGAGCACACGCGCGCATTGGCGGCGCTGAACGGCAAAGCTCGCGGTACAGAGTGTGAGGCCATGCCTGAGGCTGCGCGCGACACACTACGCCGCTCGATGCTGCTGTTTCTGGCCCCACCGCTGGCGTCGCTGGCTGCAAAAATCCACATTGTAGTGTCGCACCACTGGCATGTCTACAAGGCATTCTATGCGACTGTGTCGTCGGCTGCCCATAGCGACGCTGCGCGTGACAGCAATGACAAGAGTAAGAACGGCGATTCGTCGGCTGGTGCCGGAAGCGGCGAGGCAACTCGGTCTGCGGCCGCCGAGACTTCCTCATCGGCCAACACCATTTCGGCGCGGTAATGCAGTATCCCTTTCCGGGCTTGCGCTACTTGCAAGTCGAAATCGTGGCGCATATGTACGCATTGACTGTGGTTGTCTTGGTTGACATCCCGGCCTCTTTTGCTGCTTGTACTGACTGGTCGAGGCCATTTGGGCCATTATTAGAATTGCCATCAGAGCTGCTCTGCTCCACGTCTCTCCATATTTTCAGTACGGCAAGATTCCGCTATTTAGAGATATTCTCGTATTTGTTTTGCATTTTTAGTATATTCATTGTTCTTTTTATTTACCTTTATACCATCAAGTATATTTCAGTGTATAATACGTGTATACAGCACGGCTATTTTAGTTGTCTGGATTGTGACATGACATTTTTATACATTTAATTATAGTGTAGTGTCTAATATAGTATGGTCATATGACGATGTCGGTCGTTGGCGGCTGCGTCCTTGAATCAAGCCCTTGTCTGCCAAAAATAGCCTATTGCCGGTGCTACGTTGTTTCTTATTTTGGTATTTGTATACTGTCAATATCATATAATAGCTTAAAGCTGCTACACATGTATATGTTTTATTTGCATCAACATTAATTGGCAACCATATTTGACACCGTTATTGAATATCCGCATCTCTGGCATATTATATTCAAGTAATTGTAGCTAGTGGGCTCATATTTTGACCACTTGTCTATTGAGATAATTGGAATCGAATCACATGTGGAGGATGCAATTAACTCCACAAGAACAATTTTGCCAATTGTAAATGCGTGCATATATGCAGGCACGCGTGACAAGATTAATTTGACTGTTTAAATAAACAAGTGACTAGTTGCTTAAACTCGATTTGTCCTTTTTAATTTGAAAATGGACATGTCATGTGCTAGAAAACTTATATTTGTTCCCGTATTTTTCAACACGCTTTCTGTTGGTATATAAGCCTGGCTGATTGCTTGACTATTATAGTTAAGCATAGTGTCAAATGCATTAATGTAGTACTTTATCCACAGCCATTATAAAGTCTATTGGAAATTCCAAATAGTGTGTGCATCGACCTCAGATGTGCTTAAATGTTTTTACACATTCTATATTTGCTATTTTATTTTCTAATGAAAATTCCTAAACCAATCTAACGCTCTTAAAAATCTATTGAGGAGCCAGGTGAATAGCACTCAAGATAAATCCACCGCCACCCGAAGTATTCATAGTCGGATGCGTGCGGTTAGGAAGCACCTGGTACTCCCGCAGCCAGCTCTCAGTCAGCTGAACATTAAGAAACTCTGTCGATTCCCGCAACTGGGCATACGCCTCAATAAGCGGCTCTTTGCACTGATCGTACACCACGAGCATTCGCGATCCGCCCAAATACGGCACGAGCTTCTTGATGACCGAGATTGGATTAAAGTTGGTCGAAATGATCAACGCGTCAAATTGTCCCTCGTTGAGCGTATCAATAGTCTCGGTCAGCTTGGCGTGCCCGCGCCGACGCCGCTCATGCCCCATAATGTCTTGCTCCGACGGCGAGTCGGGCAACACATCAACAAACGGCTCCATTTTGTGGTGCAGCTTTGTCCACGGCAACGTGCGCAACCGGTCCTTGACCTCGGTCGGAAAGTTCATATACCGCGTAATATCATAATTGCCCACATCGCCCGTATGCACGCCAAACACCAATCCTCCATTCGAAATACGCGTAAGCAACGCGCCAATGAGCAACCCTTGCCCGTCATCAACTGCCAACACGCGTGCCGTGCTATACACGTTGCCCAAGCTCAGCACCTGCGACAACGAGTCCGAACGAATGCCACGAATCTTGGTCGGGTTCACCACAAAAAAGAAATCGCACATGTTGTACACTGTCGCTTCGAGCAGGACAAAGCTCTTCATAAACTTGCGTTGCTTGCGCTGAATGTACTTTGACTTTGAGAACTCGGTCTTTTTGGCAAATGACTCGTTGTTTTCGGTCAGCGAGCTTATAATTTCTTGCGCAGAAACGTCACCAGCTAGACCCTTTGCTTTGAGCTCTTCGATTTGCTCAAATGTGAGTTTTTGTGCACTCGGGTCGTCGTTGATTTTTTGGTTGTTGGCCTCGGTTATTCCTGCGTCGTCAAAGCCGGAGAGTTGGTGGGGCTTGATGGTGCCGCCCTTTTCAATCTCATACGAGTGGCCGAATGTCTGACCGATAAGCTCGTTGGCCATAAAGCTTCCAAACTTGCCCAGGCTAATTGTTGTGTCGGGCTTGACGCAGACAATCTTTGCGTTTGTACTTGGCATGCGGATGATTACGTGGTCGCCGCCCTTGACAACTGTCGGATCCACGTTCATCACGTCCACGTTCATTGCGTCCACATTCATCGCGTCCATTCTTTAACCGTAGAAAAAAGTTTGCGAAAAAGTTCTATAGATTTTAATCCGCCAAAAACATGCACAGACTGCAAATTAGCTGCTTCTACCAAGCAAATAATTGGATATGGTCACGTGGATAATATTCACTTTTTGGCTATACATCGGTCCAATGATGTCTGGCCTGTATATACGTACTCGTACTGCACTGACCTGGGAGTCACGTCATATAGATCTTACATTACACAGCACGCTCCTTCTCACCACAATATTTGACTTATTTATTAAAAGCTTGAACGCTGTCACGCCTATTTGTCAATATCGATATACATTGCGGGCAACATCCCTTCCGATCGCTGACCATCCACAGGCTTAATCCTGCGAACCTTCCACCAGCTCTCATCAATATCGCCATCAATGACCCGCACTCGCTCTCCTAATACTACTTTCAGCTCGTCATCGTGCTGCGGCTCATAGTCGTACTTTGCCGAGCCAAAACGAGCCTTGGTCTTGTTCCAGCCCCGCGTCCCCGGCTCACCCAGAGTATCGGCGTACTCAGTCGGGAACCACCCGCATTTGCCGCTTGGCTGCCACCCGTCGCCCTGGTCGTCTGAAGACTCTTTGAGAATCTCACCGTACATCCAGCCGTCACCTGCGTGGGCTTCAGTTGAAGACGCACCGCTTGGAATTGGCCGCGTTTCAATAAGATCGCCTGTGTCAATAGCCAGCTCATCGGCCGTTGCATCGGCTGCATAGGGGTACAGGGCACGCACACGAAGCTGCTTAAAGTCAACCGGGGCATCCCCAGATAAAAGGTCAGCAGTCGGCACTGACGCCGTCGGCTTGGCATCACTCTTGTCGGCATCGTTGGCTACCGACGCAGCTGCTGCCAGAAGACCCAAGAACGGATTGGTCTCTTCCTTGGCCAAGGCCTCCAGGTCGTCGCTTGGCTTTGTCTCAGAAGCCGAAGGATTGGCAAACGCAGTGTTAAAGCTAGCGCTGCTGCCCGATGCCATATTAGCGTCTTGTGCCTGGGCTGCCAGCGGCTTGGGCTGCTTTGGGCCTAACGGATCGTCATTCTCGTCGTCAGAGCTGTCATGATCCCACTCATCGGAGCTGCTATCACTGTCTGCAGCAACTTCGAGTGACTGGTCAAATATCGACGAATAGTTCGATGTCGGCCGTTTGTCGGCAATGTGAGCACCAAACGGATTGTTGATTGCCGAGTCCATCTCGGGCTTCTCAGCACGCAGAGGAGCACGCTGGCTCATTTCAGGCTTAGGGTCGGGCGTTATTGGCGACTTGAACGGCGTACCTTCGTCCTCAACTGTCAGCGAATCTTGCTTAAACGACGGGAACCGTGATTCAAAGTTGTAATCCTGATTCTTTACTGGCTCGGTCTGCTTAACTGGCTCAACCACGGGCTCAGGTTCAGGTTCAGGCCCATTCAGGGCGCGCTCACGCTCTCGGAACCGCTCCTCAGCAATTTCCTGCAAAATGCGGTTGCGTTCTTCTTGGCTGGAAGCGGCACGCAGACGCTGAGCCGCCGACACAGGTTTCACAGCAGCTGGGGCTTCGACATTGGTAACCAGGGTGAATGCAGACTGGGGGCGATCTGGCTCAGGGCGAACTGCCGCTGGAGTGAATGCAGACTGTGGACGATCCGGTTCAGAGCGGACTGGCGCTGGGCGTGGAATGCGCTGCAGACGGCGCACCAGCTCAGCAACCTCATCGCTGGCCACGCCATTACCGTCCTCCCACTTGCGCGAGCCTGTGGAGCCTGAACTGGCTCCACCCAGACCCAGATCGCGAAGAACACCTTGAACGCGTGAAAGACCGGTGGTGACTGACTGCATGCGTTCAACGCGGTCGCGGTACTGCTTATCAATGCGGGCCGTCTCGCTCTTGACGTGCTCACCACCAGTGTCACCCTCGATCTCCTCCAAAGTCTGACCAGTCAGCGCCGCCATACGTTGAGCCACGAGCCGCGCCGCTCGCGATTCCATATCGGTCTTAGCCGCACCGCCGCTCTGCGCAGCCGTGCGTGCTTTCAGTACATTGCGGTTTGCCTCGGCCAGATCACTCGATAGTTTCTCATAGTCAGTTGCCAGCCCTGGCATAATGTCTACCAGCTCGTGGATACTGGCCACCAGATTATCGCGCTTGGCTATGAATCGTGCACGGTCGCCACCTGCTTCTGTTGACGCTGCTCCTGGCATCGGTGTTGCCTTGTGCAGCGCTTCAATGTCACGCTTCAGCTCATCGACACGCCAGCGCGCCGTCACACGGGCCTCAGCGCGCTCACGGTTGCGCTGCTCTACATCTGCCCGCAACGCTGCAACTTTGTCCCGGCGCTGCCGCACGGTTGCGCGCAGCTGATCTAGCGACTCTCCTGTTGGGGTTGCTGTCCCTGAGCCCTGGGTCGCAGGGCCCGAGTCACGGACTGTTGGTTCCACTGAGCTGCGGCCAGTTGCGCCAGTGCGGTTGCGACGACGGTTGGCACTGCGATACGTGGCGGCGTCGTCATTGTCAGCGTCGTCGTCAGTGACATATGAGCTGGCCCGTGTCGATGCACGCAAACCAGCCGGAGTGGGAGCACGCGATCCAGAGTCTTTATACAACAGCTGCTCCTTCATAACGTTGAGCGAGTCGATAAAGTCTTTGCTGCTGCGTGGCACCAACTCGGGCGGCAATGTGGCCGGAATCTGGGCACCGGCCAGGCGGCGGAAGATCAAGTGCATGGCCACGCTGAACTCGTTGAGATTCAACTCGCCCTGATTGCTGATATCAGACAAGGACCAGATCTTGGCTAGCTCATGCTGGGCCAGTCCTGACTGTGCAAACACTTCGCGTGCCTGCTCGCCGCGCAGCACACCACGGTGCCCAGGATCCCACTTGCGGAATATTGCCTCATACTGTGCGCGCTCTGTTCCAGATATTGCCCATTGATGCTGGCTCACTGCAGCGCGTGCGCCCATCATTCCCTGTCCAAACGACTGCTTTACGCTGCTCAGCGCAGCCGCTGCACCTCCTGCTGGTGCAATATCTGGGAACCGCGACTCGAAATCGTCGACCGACTCGGCAGTAGCTTGCACTGTAGGAACGCTTTGCGCCATTGACATTGGATTGCTTTGAGTCATAGACATCGGGTTGCTCTGGGTCATCGACATTGGATTGCTCTGGGTCATCGACATTGGGTTGCTCTGGGTCATCGACATTGGGTTACTCTGTCCCATAGACATCGGGTTGCTTTGGGCCATTGACATTGAGCCCATAGAGTTGGGCGGCGGCAACATCCGGTTCATACCAACCATTTGCATCGACATTTGCGGCTGCGTCATGACAAGCGGATTAGCCGCAGGCGTATGCAGGGCAGGGGTTGTCGCCAACGGGACATGAGTGGCCCGACTATTGGCAGCATCAACCTCGGCGCGAATAGCCGGGGGTAGCGTGTCCGGCAGCGCCTTGCCCTTTATCCTCGACTGAGCCAAAAACATGGCCAGGGCAAACTCGGGCAGCGACAAACTGCCCTGCTTGTGCATATCCGACAGCTCCCAAATACGGCCCAGCTCATTGACTGGCAGTCGCGACTGCATCAGCACCTGGCGGGCTGCGTCGCCACCAATGCGCAATGCACCGGCGCCCACATTGCTCTGAAAGCTCCGCACATATGCCTGTGCATCGTTGGCCGGGACAAAACTTAGCGACAGCTGTCCTACAAGTTCTCATTAGCATACTGTTTTGCATTATAGAAACGGGCTAGCTTTTGGCTGAGGCCACGTACCCTGTTGCCCGTTCATTTTGCTACAAGGCTGTCAACAGATTAGACTGTAAATTGCTGAAATACGCAAATAGGAAAATAGAGTGCTAGATGACAAAAATACAAGCACCGACAATGAACTCAAAGAAAAAAGAAAAAGGGTTATTTTGTATCTTCAATCGAACAGTCTGTAGAGATAAAACAGTTAAACACTGCACATACTTTGTAGATATTAATATATTACAGCAAAATCTTGTACTTTTCTTCTCGGGGAACCGTGTTGATTACCAGGCGGCCGTCAAACGACAGCGATGCAAACACCCATGGGTCTGCAACTGACCACTTTGCCGCATACACGCTCGTTTCGTGGTCATCGTACTGAACAACCAGTCCATCCGTAGGTTTCTCGCCTCGATCGCTCCCTGAACCATCGCTACCCACGTCGCTCTCATCGTCAGAATCCACTTCTGACAACCCGCCCAAGCCTGCAGCCACCACCTGGGCCGACGACGCTGAAACAGTGCTTTCGAGGTTGACCAGGCCGTCGGCTCCCGCAGAAAGAAGAAGCTGATCGTGGTTCGGGTTGAAAGCGACGCTGTAGATCCAGTGCGTGTGGTTGGCAATTTCCATAAGAGGAGCTGCGGGGCTACGGGCGTCCCAGAGCCGCACTGATCCGTCATCGCCGCCCGTAGCCAGCACGTATGGCAGGTTCGGGTTGTAGTCAAGTGCCCGCACTTTGCCGCTGTGCGCATACTCGATGGCCATCGTCTGCTGGGATTTTGGGTCCAAACGCAGATCCCACGACCGTACACATGTGCCGTCAGCCGTCGATAGCTGTGCAGCGGCTGAAGGGTGCCATGCAGCAGCTTCGATATCGTCCATAGCATTTCGAGATGCCCAGATCGTATGTGTCTGTGTGGCTGTAGGAGCGCCAAACTCCCAGACCCTGACGCTAGCTGACGACACAACGGCTGCTGTCTTGTTGTATAAAGACGGATGACATACCACTGCATGCGGCAGCTGTGGCTCGGCCGAGGGCGTCTCCAGCGCAGCGATTGATTCAACAGACTGCTCGAGTGCGTCACGACTGGACATCGGGCCCTCCGGGACATTATTCAGCCGCACCAGCTCGACCGGCACATCGACCGACGCGTTGTTTACCACAACCAGCTGAGAAGAGTCCCAGGGCGTAGACGCAAGGGCGCGGATCCCGCACGTGTGCTTGTACACAATACTGGCGAGCGAGTTCTCGTCGCTGTCAAAGTCGACTAGGTGAATTTCGCTGGGCTCGGTGATTCCAAGTGTGCCAAGGGCAAAGCGACAACGCTGAGTATCGCCGGCTACTGGCGTCAGGCACAGCGTGTGTCGTTCAATCCCGTAAACGTGCGATGCCCCTCGACTAACCTCCATTGCAAAAGTATAGCAAATGAATAAATAGGCAAAGTACACAAGAACAAACCTGCATTTAAACACCGCGATTGGTTAGAGAAGCAATACGTCACATGATCAATTGTAATTTATTTCACTACCATGTTAATCTATTAGCTGTCAGCACGACATTGCTGTTCTATTTGTTTGGCTATTCTTAGCAATTCCCGCACCACCACAGCTTTTTTGTTTTGCTAGAATAATCTCACTGGCTTAAAAACACCGCATTATATTCAGTTATATCTGCTTGCTAAAATTACCCAGTTTAGGCAATGAGCAGCAAATAAATTCCAAAATACAGTGAATTATTTCAACATGGTTGATTTTTATAATACCCTGATTAATAAAATGGACATTTATTTAATTGAACGGATAAAGTCTTGAATTTCTAGTTGGGGATGTTTAAAAGAACTGTACTCTCTTTGGTGATTTAAAAAGGTTGATAATTCTTTATTCTTCTTTTACAGGCAGTTTTAATTTTCAAGCGTTTCATTCTTTATTTTCTTCATCATTCACCATTCTCTCTAGTTTATTAGTACACAATCCTTTATTTGAACAAATTACTACTTGTTAACCATGCCTAGGGCCTTGTTTCCAGAAATATTCTGGCAAATAGCCCAGTACAATATAGCTGATGCTGTGGTCATTGCTGCTGTGCTGTTCTTTGGCATAGGAGGCCGACTGAAGCTACAGTCCTACTATGGACAGCCACTGACTATTCTGACTAGTGCTGTGCTAGTGGCCCTGGCTGCAGCATGCAAGTTTACCAACTGGCTGCAGTACCTACCTGTACTGGCGGCTGCTGGATTACCTGTACTGGCTGCTCACCCAGATGGCTATGTAGTGTTTCAAGTAGCCACTGTGTTGGGCATTTATCAAGCAGCATCCATTCAGCCATCGATAATTGGGGTAGCCCAAGTACTGAGTCACACAATTGCCATGCTCAGCACTCTGGATCAACCAAAAATTAACTATATAAGCAGCATGTGGAGCACCTTTTCGTTTGCAGCTGAGCGCAAACTGTTGTCAAAGGACAATATTACTCTTGAAGACATTCCCCAGCGCCCAGAGTGGCTGATCACTGCTACCAGCAATGAAATTATTCTTGATAGCAACCAGCCCTATTTTATTATTCAGGCAATTGTTCGTGCTGTATGGAAGCCACTCGCACCTCTGTATGCAATAAAGATGTTGCTTGATGTATGTGCTGTAGTCAATATTTATATGCATGGACAAATATTACGTTCGTTGGATGCTCCACATATATCTTTATGGCATGAAGCTTGCTCATTACTAATGTGGTCAATTACATCTAACATGAAACATTTTGGAGGGTACATCACTCACTCTGTTAATTACATATGGAATGACTCAAGGGACAGCACAGTGACCCAAATTAATCTGCAGATTTCCAAGACTGGCTTTAAACAAAGCAGATCATCAATAAGTAACATACAATCCAATGTGCGGGGATTGGTAAATATATTAGAAAATATTGCAGCTAAAATACATGTATTTTTGAGTGTAACATTAACGATATGGTCTGTATACCAGCATGTTGGGTATTTGGTTATTGTTCCATTTGTGATTGATCTGGCATTTAAATTATTAGAATACACTATTCGTGCATATATTCTACAACATGTACAAAATAGTACTTATGACAGAAGCTTATTTGGGCATGGTATGGTGAAAAATATGTACCAGCATATTAGGGCTATCAAATTATTTGGCTGGGAGCAAACCTACTTATTGCCACAGAAACATATAAAATCCAAAACCAATATAATACTAAATGTGGGCTATAATGTAATGAGTACAATTATTGACAAAGTAAGTTTTATGAAAGTTGAGTTTTCCACATTGATTATTATTTATATTCACTTCAAGCAGCAAAGCAGCTTGTCTGCTGTTGCAACTGCTGCTAATATTTACCAAATTACTTTATTGGTTCGTTGTCTGCATAATCATATTACAACCATTTTTAGGGATATATTCTCTATTGCTAATATAAAGAAGGCTCATGATGACATTAAAAAGATATATAGTGGTGATTACTTCCATACATTGCCCCATGTACCTGTTGGCACAACAGGTTCTACATCTTCTGTGGTCTTGAATGACTGTAGCTTTACCAGAAATGAGCGCTCTGATACAGCATATTTAGAGCATATATCATTACAGGCTACTGCTGGTGAAATTGTAGCTGTATCTGGCTCATCTGGGTCAGGTAAATCTACCATGTTGTTGGCCATGTGTGGCGAAAAGAAGATGCTGACAGGCACAGGTCAAGTAACAGGAAAAGTGGCCTATTTGGAGCAGCCTCCGTTTATTATGAATGACACCATTAGAGCCAATATATTGTTTGGTCGAGAGATGGATAAAGAACAATACCAACGAGTAGTATATGCCTGTGCATTGAATGAGGATATAGAGCACTGGCCCTCGGGTGATTTGACTTTGATTGGAGAAAAAGGTATAAATATTTCTGGAGGACAACGGGCTCGACTGGCCTTGGCTCGTACATTGTATGCTCCAGCAGATGTCTATATATTGGATGATCCACTGTCTGCAGTTGATGCTCATGTCAAGCGACATATAATGGAACATGTGCTGCTAGATACAGGTATGTTACAGAGAAAACTGCGGATAATTGCTGCCAATACTGAGCATATATTACCCTTTGCCAGCCAGATAATGACTATGAATGATGGCCAAGCTTCTGTTATTCCTCAAACTCCAGCAACCTACACTCGAGTATTGCTTCCTCTCATACCTCAGCCATTGATTGAGTGCAAGAGTTTGGTACATTTAGCTACTAGTACTGCTGTGCTGTCTAGTGATGTTGTCGAAAAATCAAAGATTGAACAGCCCAAGGAATGGCCAATGTGGTCTAATATTAAATACTTGATTGACATATGTGGCTGGCCAGCTATATTTATGGTGATGATGGTAGGAATGATACGTCCTGTAATACAATTTATTGTGAACCATTATATATTAGCTGCTTTCCAAACAGAAAAGAACCAAAGTATCAATGCTCTATTTATGGTTCTCTGCTCTTCTGTTGCTTATTCCTTAACCAGTCAAGCAGTTAGCATAGTGGACACATTCATTAATCGAACATATACAGCACAGCTGATTGAAAAGAAAATTACCCAGGCATTTATTACTGGAGTTATTCATGCTCCTTTGACATATTTTGACAGTATTACTGAATCCAGTCTTGAGAATGCTTATGGTGATGGGGTAAGAAAGTTAATCAGCCAGCTTACAATGTTTATACAGAGCAAGCCTGCTGCAGTGGTCGGTACTATATTATCTTTATATCAGACAGTAGGAAAATCACCAGTGATGTTGTTGCTTGTTCTTCCAACAGCATTGCTAGGAAACATGAAAACACACTCATGTACCAGAGTATCTAATATATTAAAAAAATATTATCGCATGGTGATGGATAAGCACAATTCAATATCTATTTTAATGAACAGAAACGGCTTATTGATTCGGGTTCTTGATGTTGAATCATATTTTTCAAATATTAAACACGATGCATGGGGTAAAGGAGATTTGATTACTTCACACAATCTCAATATCAATAGATTACGGCTTGCATATTTAGGAGCTATTGATTCAATGGCAGACATGATACATTATTCTGCAGTTTGTATGTATTGCCGCTTTACCAATACTCGAATATCATCAAGTGAATATACATACTATGGGAATATATTAACTGATATGGGTTTGTACATGAATCAGTTACTCAATATCCCAGTTGACATTTTGGCAATTACTACCAAGGTCAATACACTTAGACACCATGCTAATATTACTCCAGAGGCCCCATATATATGTGAGAATAGACCAGCAGCTGATTGGCCATCTCAGGGATTAATTGAAATATCTAACCTCAGTTTAAAGTATAGGCCAGATTTGGACTATGCCCTGAAAGATATAAACCTAACTATTAAAGCAGGAGAAAAGATTGGCATTGTGGGTCGGACAGGAGCAGGCAAGTCAACATTGGCCAAAGCTATGTTTAGGCTAGTTCCTGAAGGCATAACTGGTTCAGTAAAGATTGATGGATTAGAAACTGCAGATATTGGTGTGGGTGATCTACGACCCAGACTGGGTATTATTCCCCAAGAATCTACAATATTCCAAGGATCAGTTAGAGAGAACCTAGATCCATCCAATAGTGCTTCAGTGGAAGATATCTGGGCTACCCTTATTAAATGCAATACCGCGCAAGTTGTAGCTCCACCTAAGCAAAAGACAAATGCATCTAGGTGCAATTATGTTTCTGACAGTGACAAGAGATGGCAAAATGCCAATATTTTAATGAAAGCATATTTAATAATGGCAAATCAAGCACCATCTAACAGAACTCGCTGTAGTACATCCAACAATGCCATACAACCATTAGATAAACCAGCATCAAGCACTGAATACAAATTAAGCAATGGTCAACAGCAGCTGTTTAGTTTGTGTCGTATGATTATGCATCACCATAAAGTAATTGTGCTGGATGAGGCTACGGCTCAGGTAGACCTAAAGACTGATAATAGCATCCAACAGGTAGTTAGAAAAGAGTTTGCTGACTGTACAGTGCTAACCATTGCCCATAGATTGGAAACTATTATGAATAGTGATAGAATTATAGTCATGGATAAAGGGCAAATTGCTGAAATTGGTCCGCCTCAGCAGCTATTGGAGTCTGGTGGGTATTTTGCTGAGTTGGTGAGTGCTAATGATTTTGGTCAGTATGCTGCTCCCAACAAGAAAAAATAAACATTTCTTTAATGTTTCTTAGTTTTGGTTGAATACATTTGAAATATTGCATATAATGTTAGGGTCTAACAAGCAATTAACATTGCAGTGTTCTAGCAAGTCAGTTGTGTGTAATTAAAGAGTAATAATATGTAAACCAAGATTAAAGAATGTATAGAGCTAGTGTTTTGCCATTTGTTGGTATTGTTGCGGGGACGCTGGCCAAATCACAATTCTTGTCAGTTGGCTCGTGTTTGTCATGATTTGTATAATATATTGTAAACGCAGTCTATTTCAATAGGCATGCATTTTATTAGTAAGTTTGGTAATTGCTTCCAATATATTTTTACAAATATTACACTGACAATACTTTTATTGCTACACTTTAATTCAAAGGTTTTAGTTGTCCTGGTAGGCCTGGCTAGAGAGCTTTATGATAGGCTACATGGGCCGATAAAAGACAGAGACACGACTTTTCATTAAAGATATTTACGTATGTTTATTGAAAAAAGTATAAAAATATCTAACTGGCAAACAAGCGTCTGAATTATTGGTGATAGACGATTTAGTGAACGATATGATTAATAAAACGAAGCTAAAGAGAAAACAGAACTACGGTCTTCCAGATTCCGTCTAAACTTATATCTACGCGTGGTCACCTGACCTGCCCATAACAGAATTATAACACATTTAGGCCCACGTTATATCACTGGGTGGTACTCTAGCGTCAAACATACATCCATCTTTTACATCGTTGAAAATAATAGATAAACTTTTATATGTAATATCTACATCGATATTTTCAAACGTATAACGATGGCCTTCAGTGTTGGCAATTGTTACACTTTCGACATATCTAGCATCAAAAACAGCAGGAATATCCAAGTTTTTGATTTCGTCCTTGAAATAGTTATAGACCGGGTTGGCTGTAACGGCGCTTCCTTTAGTGAACTGCATAATGAGGTGGCTAAAAAGTAAAAGTAGTGTTGGATGGGAATAAAATGCAAATGCTGGCAGAGTGGCAGTCTGGCTTTAAATAGTAGCAGTGTTCTAGCATTGATTGCTGCGGTATTCTTTTATTATGTTGGCCGCAGCAGTTGTGTTTAATTTTGGTTGTAGTCTAGAAAGTATTAAAAGAAAAATGTACATCAAAGGAAAATGGACATTAAAAGAAAATGGGCATCAAGTGAAGACCAATAAGGTGGTGCACTAGCTGTCCCACTGTAGTCTAACACATATTGCTAAGCCGTGCAAAAGCTGTGCGGTTTGAAGGCAGCATAATGCGGCGCCTATGAATCGACAACCGAAATAATCACAATTGATTTCAACTTGATTTAATTGTTAATATTCTGTTGTAGGGGCTGGCCAAGAGTCTGACTTTTGCTTTTCTCCTTTTTCTTTTTTAATAAATTAGAAGAGTAGTACATTTGTAGCAATGAGCACGGCAGAGCAAGCAACCGGAGCTACAGAAGAGCTCTCTTTGCTTTCAATTGCCAACGAGGCAAACGAGGTCGGCAAAGGTACGTTTAGCAAAAACACATTTAATAGAGATATAGCATTGACTAAGTTTAGTGTTTTAGACAGCGACAATGAGAGCAACAACGAAGCAGAAGCTGAAGCGGGCAAGAAGAAGAAAAAGAACAAGAAACGCACCAAAAAGAAGAAGAAGGCAGGGCTAGGAGCCGCCGGGCAGACCGACACTTTGTCAGTGCCAGTGTCCCAGCTGTTCCCAGTCTCGTATCCAGAGGGCGAGATCTGCGAGTACACGGACGACAACCGCAAGCGCACAACGGACGAAGAAATGCGGGCCAAAGACCGATTGAACGAGAAGCAGATATTTGACCTAAGGCGGGCGGCTGAAGTGCACCGGCAAGTACGGCGGCACGCGCAATGTGTGATACGGCCGGGCATGGACCTGACAACCATTGCGGATATGATCGAGAACGGCACACGCACTTTGGTCGAAGCTAATGGGTTTGAGTCAGGAATAGGGTTCCCAACCGGTCTTTCGATCAACCACTGTGCGGCGCATTACACGCCAAACGCCGGCGACCACGTCGTCATCCAAAACGACGATGTGTTGAAAGTGGACTTTGGCGTGCACGTAAATGGGCATATAATTGACTCTGCATTCACGATGTCGTGGAACGACCGTTATGCGCCGTTGCTGAATGCCGTCAAAGACGCGACGAATACGGGGATACGCGAGGCCGGTATTGATGTGCGTTTGTGTGATGTGGGAGCGGCCATCCAGGAAGTCATGGAATCGTATGAGATTGAGCTAAACGGAAAGACTATTCCGATTAAGCCGATTCGCAATCTGTGTGGCCACAACATTGGGCCATATAAGATCCATTCGGGCAAGTCTGTTCCGATCGTGGCGAACGGCGACCAGACGCGGATGGAGGAGGGCGAGCTTTTTGCCATCGAGACGTTCGGGTCGACAGGAAATGGGTATGTGCACGAGGAGGGCGTATGCAGCCATTATGCCAAAAATGACGGTGCATATACGAGCCCGCGCATTCCGTCAGCCAAGAAGCTGTTGCAGACGATTACAAAGAACTTTGGCACGCTTCCGTTCTGCCGCCGGTACATTGACCGTTTGGGCGAGTCGCATTATTATTTGGGCCTAAAGACGTTGGTGGACTCGGATATAGTCATGGCGTACCCGCCGTTGTGCGATGTTGAGGGCTCGTACACTGCGCAGTTTGAGCATACGCTACTTTTGAGACCAACCGTCAAGGAAGTATTGTCTCGTGGCGATGACTACTGATTTGATCAATAAACATTTTTTGTGCGCAGCCAAGAAAATCACCTTTTGTTTTAACTCTGTCTTTTTTATTAGTATGCGGTTCCGTGCACAAGTCACAAACTCTTCGCTGCTCGTTCGTATCGTGCAATGCATCGAGCGGCTGTCCAAAACCGCCGTGCTCAAGCTCACGCCCACGCGGCTGCACATAATCGTGGTTTCGGATACCGAAGGCGGACTGCAAATGTGGTCTGACGTTGATCCTCAAGCCTTATTTGCTTCATACCGCGTCGAAAGCTTGCACAACAACGAAATCCATCTCGAGTTCCATATCGACAACTTGCAACGCGCTCTTCGTTCTGCGCACAACTCCCAATCTGCAGTGCTCAAGCTGACCAAAAAGCAAAACCTCCCTGTGCTTTCGCTCAGTGTGCAAAGTATGTCGAGCACAGGGCACACGACACTTGTGTGCCAGGACGTTCCGGTGCGTGTGTTGACGCCCGAGCAGGTTCGAGCAATGAGAGAGCCCGAAGTACCTGACGCTCATGTCCACATTATGATGCCAGAACTGAGCACCATAAGGAGCGTGGTAGAGCGGATGCGGCTCATGGGCGACCGCGTAACAGTGGCGGCGAATAACGAAGGACAACTGACACTGCGTGTGGCAAGCGACCGCGTGGACATTACAACGTATTGGCGCGGCCTGGCCAACATGACATACGACGCAAGCGAACAACCACAGGCGCATGAGTTTAGCGTGGCCACCGTGGATATGCGCAACTTTTGTCGCTTTTTGCACAGCTATCATGTTGCGCCAAAGAACGTTATATGCGCTATTTTGGAACACCACGCTTTGGTGTTTTATGTGTATATTGGGGAGGCCAGCTCGGCTAATATAGACGAACAGTCGTGTGGCTCGCTTACTTATTACTTGCCGGTTCGCCAAGTTTAGGCTTCTCTTTCTTTACTTTTTTGTTTTTTGGAATGGCTCAGTTTAATGCGCAGATGGGCGGACAGCCCGGGAATCCACCCATGCGGGGCGCGTTTTCGCCGATTGACCAGCAGCAGCAGCAATTTGCGTACGGTAATCAGGCTCAGCAGCCTCAGCAGCCTCAGCA
>JANBSY010000027.1:0-30399 GCA_027578435.1 Coemansia sp. RSA 1937 | reverse complement strand
TCGTCGGCCGTCACCGCAGAGCTCTCCTCAGCAACCGGAGCGTCAACCTCTTCAACTGCCTTGGTAGCAGGCTCCTCTACAACCGACTCAGCGGCGGTCTTTTCGACCACTAGCTCAGCAGCGGATCCGTCGGCGACAGAAGCAACATTTTCGTCAGTCGGCTCAGCAGCTTCCTCGACCAACAACACAGCAATCGGTTCCTCAGTAGCGGTCTCCTCTACAACTGCGGTAACGGCATCCTCAGAAACCGGAGCAACAGCTTCCTCAGAAACAGCCTTCTCAGAAGCCGACTCAGTAATTGTCTCTTCAGCCACAGGCGAGGCAATGGATTCCTCAGCAGTGGTATCCTCGGCAACCGGTGCGGCGGCCTCCTCAACAGCTTTAATGCTCTCTTCGACAGGAGCCTCGGCTGTAACCTCGGCATCAACGGTAGCAGATTCCTCGGTGACCAGAGCGGCATTATCCTCTGTTACAGACTCGGTTGCCGGAACAGCAGACTCCTCGACAGTAGAAACAGCGAGTTCATCGGCGGGTTCAACATTATTGCTAATAGCCCGAGCTACTGGCTCATCGGCGGTTGCCACAGGGCTCTCTTCAGCAACCGAAGCAGCAACATCTTCGACATTTGCCTCGGCAACTGGCTCTTCAGCTGTTGGCTCAGCAGCAGATACCTCTGCAACTACTTCAGCAGTGGCCGCTTCGACCACGGGCTCGGCAATCGATTCCTCGGCAACGGTCTCTTCGACAACTGAGGTTACATCATCTTCAGTGACCGGAGCGACAGCATTCTTAACGATTGAAGCATCGTCTTCCTCGATAGCCTGAGAAATGCTTTCCCCAACAGGTGCTTCAACCGTAATATCGGCAGCTGCTGCTGCATCCTCTGTTACAGACTCGGATGCCGGAACAGCCGACTCCTCGGCGATAGAAGCAACGGGCTCGTCTGCAAGTTCGACATTATTCTCGATACACCGAGCAACCGGCTCCTCGGCGGTTGCCACAGGGCTCTCATCGGCAACTGGGGCGATAGCTTCCTCAACGGTTGGCTCGACGGTAGTCTCCTCGGATATTGCCTCAACAACAGTATTTTCAATCACCGGATCGGCAGCGGTTTCCTCAGCAGCGATATCCTCAATAACTGAGGCATCGGTATCTTCAACAACCGGCTCGTCAGCAACCGGAGCGGAAGCCTCTTCAACTGTCGGAACGGATGCCTCAACAGGTATCTCCTCAACGACCGAAACATTGACTTCCTCGGCCGTTCGAGCAGCGCTTTCCTCGGCAGCAGGCTCGTCTGTAACTGATTCGGCACTATCCACCTTGACAGAATCGGTTGTTAGAACAACTGGCTCCTCGACAGTAGAAGCAACGGGTTCATCGGCCGTTACTACAGAGCTCTCCTCGGCAACAGGAGCGACAGCTTCTTTGACAGCTTCGGCAGCAGGCTCCTCAATAGTCTCCCCAACCACCAACTCGGCAATAGGTTCTTCAGCCGCGGTCTCCTTCGCATCTTGAGCAACAGCATCCTCAACAACCTCCTTGGCAACGGGCTCAACAGCGGTCTCCTCGACAACGGGCTCGGCAACCGGAGCTACAGAGTCCTCAGCAGCGGCCTTCTCGGTAGTTAACTCTTCAGCGACCGGAATGGTTTCCTCAACAATTGGAACGGATACCTCGGCAGGAGATTCCTCAACAACCGGAGCATCAACTTCCTCAACAGCTTGCGCGTTGCTTTCCTCCGTAGCAGTCTTGACTATACCCTCAGCAACAACGGCAGCAGGCTCTGCTACTGGGGCAATAGGCTCTTCAGTAATTACCTCGGCAGCGGTCTCGGGGATAGAAGCGGCAGCCTTCTCAACAGCGGGCTCACTGGCAACCGATTCAGCGACAGTGTTCTCAACCACAGGCTCGGCAACAGGCTGGGCGGCAGATTCCTTGACAGCTGGTGTGACAGTTTCCTCAGCAACTACTGGCTCAGCTGCGGTTTCGTCGACAACCGATGCAGTGGCCTCAACAATCGGGGCGGGCGTCTCTTCGACAACTGCCTCAACAACGGGCTCGGTCGTGGATTCCTCGGTGGCCGGAGCAGAAGAGTTCTCAACAGCGGGCTCAACACCGGTTCCCTCAACAGCTACTTCCTTGGTGGCATCCTCGGCACCCACAACAACAGGAACAACAACCTCCCCGACAATTGGCTCTGCGACAGAGTCAACGGCAGATTCCTCGACAAGCGGAGCGGCGCTATCCTCAGCAACTGTTTCTTCAACAACTGACTCCTCGGCTACTGGGGCGACAGCCTCTTTAACAGCAGGCGCAACGCTATCCTCGACTGAAATTGCGGGGCTCTCAATTGCAGAAGCAGCAATATCTTTAGCAATATCCTCTGTAGTAACAGCCACTGGCGCGACAGGCTCCTTGACTGCCTCTTCCGTAACTACTTGCGTCTCGGAGGGCTCCTCAACTGGTGGCTCAACAGATTTCTCCGCAACAGTATCTTCAACAGCAGATTGTTCAGCAGCCGACACAGTTTGATTAACCTCCTCAACCTCTGGTTCAGTGTCTGCTTCGGTAGAAGAAACCTCAACAGCTGGCTTTTCGTCCGCATTTGCCTCTTCTGTCAGCGTAGCAGTCTGTTCAACGAGCGCCGTCTGCTCCTCGACGGCATCAACAACAGAGCTATTTTCCTGCTCAGTCTGCACAACGGCCTCCTCGACAACTGCCTCGTTGACAGGCACGGCGGCATCTTTTGCCTCTACATCTTCCGTCGCAGGCTCGTCATTGGCGACCACTTCAGCTGCATTCGACTCTCCCGCACGGACCACTGCTACGTCATCACCGACTGGTTCGTCGGCCAAGGCCAATTCAGCGGTATCCTCCTTTGTGACAACAACATAGTCCGTATCATCGTCGGACACTGGCTTTTCTGGAGCCGCGTCGGTCGGAGCAGGCTGTGCAATATCCGAAATTGGATCAGCGGCAGCGTCCGGAATTGGGCCATCGGTGGCAGGATCGGCGGCGCGGTCTGTGAGCTTAGACACGCTGGCCACTTTCTTGATATCTGATAGGGACAGGTCCAGACACGACGATGACGCCGAGCCAGTCTGACACAGACCCTTCAGGGCCGCAACTGGACCCGGAACACCTAAACAAGCTCAACAAAACAAAACAAAAATGGCATTGTTAGTACGTGCTGTGTTTTGGTGGCAGAAAAGATCAGCGTACAATACCACTGTTCCTGGGAACAAATGTATGGGAATTGGCGATCGAATGTTACCTTGAATGCCGCTGAGCGGAGTTGCAATCGCGGAATCGTCTTCATCGTCGCAGGCAGTTTCAGCGGGCGTGTGCTCGGCAACAACGGTGCTTACGGCACGGACGGGGCCGTCGGTATTCACTGCCTCGCTTGCATTGGTAGCAGCTGGCGTTGACTTTGCGACCATTTCGCCGTCAACGCGGTACTCGGCATGTGATATGGCCTGAGGCAAGGCGACATCAAGCACAGTCGTAAACACAGCTGCATCTCCAGAGTCATTTTCTGCATGAAGCGTCAGCAGCTTGGGTTCACTGGCATTTGAGAAAAAGGCAGTGACATCGACTGCGGAATCCCGAGCGTCTTCGCAAAGCGTAATAGAGAATGTGTACCTGTTGTACGTAGCGGCCATCAAGTTGCAATTAGAATAAGTAGGATGGAGTATATAGTGCAAGTACAAAAGAATAAATGTGGTGCTGTTGTAGAAAGAGCAACCACAAAAAGTGTTTTTCTTTTATTTGTTTCGTTTATAGAACGGAGCGCAAATATAATAGTCAATTAAAGTACGAGTACAAGCACTGTTGGACAAGTCAAAAGATGAATATTGGTAGAGGAACTAGGTTTTTTTGTAATTTTTCCAAAGAAAGAAGAAAGTGCGCGCGGACGTTGTTGAGATGTTGTTCCTTTTATATCCGCTGGGATTTTCAAGCTCAGCCTCATTTTTCCTTTGCTCGTTCTTTGAGCAATAACTTGGCAATTGTTTAATGCGGTCAGATGCACAGAGGTTCCTGTTGCCAGCTCTTTTCCTCAAGCACGAGTGCGTTGAAGTGCGCTTTTGCTGGTATGCAGAACCGAGCTGATATGCGTTTTTGGATGCTCCGTCCTTTCCCCAATGTACAGCACGAAGATTTGCTTATTTGGTAAATGGGAAGGCACTCTTTGACCAAACTTTAGCGAATACTTTGGCTTTCTGCTGGCAGCTTTCGGCAGAGTGCCAAATGTCTCGGCACAAAAAAGTACACATCAGCTCGCTATGCATGGCGGCAGATGAATAGTACACAAGTTGTCATGCTCACACGCAATAATCCTCATTTGAAGCTTGCACGGGTTTATTTTTGCTGGAAATACGAAATGTTGAGCTGTTCTTTTCAATTCTGACATGTCAGCTGAGGGATTCTCGGTGCAGATTCTCAGAGTTGACTTGACTATTAGCAGTGCATTCTGCCTGGTGCAGCGCATTGTGAAATCTCGCCGCACTATTTCGTCTGCAGTCTTTTTTCCAAAGAAAATAGTGCAACTGAACATTGCATCGTTTACCAAAGAAAGATTTGGCAATATATGCTGACCAGCATCATGCTGTTTTAAAATAAACATAGGGCAAAACAAGAACATTTTACACATCACCCAATTTTAAAGTCGTATGATGCAAATAAAGCAAGAAATTGCATATATCGTAAATACACGTGACATGTATCCCCTAAGCATCTGTTCAGGCGTCTAGTCAATATGTCATAAAAAATATATCCCCAGATCTAGCAATTCAATATATTCGTATTGTGTATAAACAACAGCAAATATATGGGCCGCAGAAAGGAGACAATAACATACTCGACTACGTTCTCCGCGACAGCGAATGAGGGCAGCACAGGAGCAGGGCTGCAGTTTGCCTCAACGCTCGAAGCGGGCAACAGCTCCGTAGTTGAGCACTACCGGCCCCGCGTAGCATACTACATGCGCGAACAGGCCGGCAACTTTCACTACGGAAAGCAGCATCCGATGAAACCACACCGGTTGACGCTGACCAACCATCTTGTATTGAACTACGGGCTGCACAAACATATGGACGTGTTCGAGCCACGCCGTGCGACAGAGGAAGAGATGCGCGAGTTCCATTCTGAAGGATATATTGATTTCCTCAAACGCGTGACACCTGACAGCCAGAAACAGATGGCCGACTGTTTTGCCGAATTTAACATTGGCGACGACTGTCCGATTTTTGACGGCATGTGGGACTTTTGCCGGATTTACTCGGGCGCGAGTATTGAGGCTGCCCGCAAATTGGTGTCGGGGTCTGCGGACATTGCTGTCAACTGGATGGGCGGGCTGCATCATGCCAAAAAGTACGAGCCCAGCGGCTTCTGCTATGTCAACGACATTGTGCTGGCCGTATTGCAACTTTTGCGCTACTACCCACGTGTACTGTATGTTGACATTGACATTCACCATGGCGACGGCGTGCAAGAGGCATTTTACACAACAGACCGTGTTATGACGTGTTCGTTCCACAAGTACAATGGCGAGTTCTTTCCTGGAACCGGCGCAATTGACGAGATGGGCTCAGGGCTGGGCAAGTTTTACGCTGTAAACGTACCATTGCAAGACGGCATCGATGACCGCTCATATACGCAACTGTTCAAGACTGTGATGACGGCAGTTATGGAGACGTTTAAACCGGGTGCTATTGTGTTGCAATGCGGAGCCGATTCGCTGGGACTCGACCGTTTGGGCGTGTTTAACCTGTCGATTGCAGCACATGGCGAATGTGTGCGGTTTATGCGGAGGTTTGGCGTGCCCATGATGGTCATTGGCGGCGGCGGGTACACCATCCGCAACGTTGCGCGGTGCTGGACATACGAGACAGGCATTGTATGTGGCACTGAACTGCCCGAGCAGCTGCCCAGCACAGTGTACTCGGAGTTTTTTGCTCCCGACTACAGCCTGCACCCACAGCTATCGGGCCGCGTCACCAACCACAACTCTCGCGCCTATCTCAACGCTCTTACTGCGCGTATTCTCGAGCAGCTGCGCTACCTCAAAGGCGCGCCCTCAGTGCAAATGCAAGAGGCACCGCCTGATATCCAGGGCTTTCTCGAGTCAGAAGAGACGCGGGACAAGGATGTTGCGAGCGATCGGAACAAAGACACAAAGGACGAGCGAATGAGTCGTCGTGAACATGTTGCCGAGTTTTATGAGAGCGATAGGGACCAGGACGATCTGGATGTGTAAATAATGCTCTATTTCTCGATACCAAATGTGCTTCTTTTTCGGACCTTTTAGATCTTTCGGATCTTGTATTACCGCGTATTATTAACCTGAATCCACAAATGTTTTGCAACATTAAATTTAGTTGCCACGTACATTTGTTGGCGAAAAATGTATGGCATTAGATTGAGTCCATTAGTGCGCTACCAACGCCCAACATTACAAACAATAGCACTACTACTCCGCCAATAATATAGCGGCGCAATCTAGACCCCTCGTGCGGAGCACTATCGTCATCAGCGTGCGGCGCAGACAAAGCGTCGCGCGCTTGCTGGCTCCCAGCCGCGGACTCTGGCACCTTGTCCTTTCTCGTGCCCAGCAACCTACTGCGCTCCGAAACGCCATCTACATCCTACAATATTCAACGCCCAATTGTTGCTCACATTGTGGCAACAGGTCAATTTAAATACATAAAACAAGGACGAGGGGTCTGCAGAATGACATGAATCTACATGTGACATTTACCTTTTGGTTGAGCGTTATTTCCGAAGCATCCCTCGTTCCGCTTACGTTAGACACCAAGAGCACAGTCTCTGAGCACGTATCTTTGGGGTTGCGCACCACAATAACGTTGTTGATGTTGCCGCGTCCATCGCTCGCCGTTGCATACGTGGAGGGACTGACTCGCCAGTCACGTTTGTTGATTACAAACTTGAACTCGTAGCGGCCAGGCTGAAGCTGCAGCTCCACTCGGTGTCCATTTTCATTTGGGTGCAGCGGTATTGTCTTTTTCCACCACGTGTCGCTCGTGCCAAATGTCCCACGGATACTCACGGTATCAGCCGGTCCGTCTGTCCACTCAATCACTGTATCTACGAGCTCCTGGTCGCCGTCCATAATGTCTGTTCGTGTTTGCCAAAAGTCAGATACAATAGAGAGTAGCGAAATGAAGCCAGTGCTTAATAAGAATGCTTTATAAAGGGTGCTGTTTTAGATACTGCCGGTTCACACACTGTAAAGACAAAAAGTACAGAAATAAATTACGGCGTGCACAAAAAGGTGTAAGCCGGGCGAGAGTTTGCAACTGCTCGACAGTAAACGAAAAATAATACACAAGAAAAGAAGAAATAGAAGAAATAAAGTGCCGATTTGTCTCTTTTCCTTTACGTTTGATACGGAGTGCTAAAAAGGCGTGTGCACGTTCGCTTTGATTCATTTGCTGCAAAATGACCTAACGCACGCCGATTGATGCATTTCTGGAAAATTAAATTGGACTGATAGTGGCTGATTTGATAATTTGCTACACAAGTTCCGGTGTGTTTGTTTTCGAATGTATATCTTGGCTGCTTCAACAAATATGATAATACTGTAGTCAATTATGTAATTAATACAGAAACAATTGTTGCTAACATATACTATTTTAAGCAACTATAAACAATCAAAAATATACTTGGTAACTAACAGAGTAAACATGTCGTACATTAAGCATTAAACTATATAAAATTGAAGAGTGCAAAGTATGGAGAATGCAATGAGCATAGGCCTAAAAGGCATATAAAAACTTCACTGCAAAAGCAAACAGCCGCAAATATAGTGTATTATTTATAAAGTTCAAACTAAATGTGTGCTTTGTTCAAGAACGGATAGACTCCAAGCACAGTTGCAACAGTCTTTTGTCTTCTGCACGAGTTAAAGCATCCGCGGCACTAGCAATGTCTATCCACTTTGGAGTCATATGTTCATACTCTTCCAGCTTCTGCGCCGTCGTTTCAACAAAAGTAGCAGCATACCAGTATATAAACTTGGTAATCTTCTCGTCCTCATAGTACCGGGTCTGCACAGCAACAATACCTAAAGGCCATAGGTTGCAAACAACGCCGGCTTCTTCCTCGACTTCTCTGCGCGCAGCACATTCGATGGTCTCGCCCTTGTCGAGTTGGCCCTTGGGAAACGACACACGACCGCTATCGTCATCAACGATGGTCAAAACTTGCTCTCGTTTGGCGTCAAACACAACGGCACCAGCCGAAAACACAAACTCGTCCTTGGAATACAACATTTTAAAGGACATAGATGTTGAAGAGAGATATGGATGATGGCCGCAGCACATCAAGAAATGCATTTGTCAAACGCGGCAAAGGGACACAAGAGACGTTTTATGGAAAGTATGCCCCCTTGCGCAAGCTCTTTTATGCGCTTCGTCATCCCTTTTTCATCTTTTTCGTTTAGCGTTTACATTTACCTCAATCAACCGCATCTTAACAATTACATTATGGCAACGTCGTTTAGGTTTGAGCCCACGGCTACTGAGAGCACATCGTCCGTGCTGCCTCTGCAGAGATCCGGCATATCCGACATTATTTCCACGGGGCCCACGCAGCTCGTAAGCGAGACGCTTACAGCGGGACACCCCCTCGAATCCCGGCTGGCCAACTGGGAGAACACGCAGCTCAACATCAAACTGCACATGCAACGTCAAGTGTACGGCTTGCACGCCCCGATGCGTACGATGATGGAAGTAAAGTCGGTGCAACAGACGCCGTCGGTGCTGGGCTCCCGGGCCGCGCAGATCCAGCGCGACATATTGCTGGGCAAGGACGAGTCAATCGATGCGTGTGACTTGTTTGGCGACACGTCGGAGGTTGAGATTAGCAACGTTCATACGATGCTTGCAGCACGGCTCAATGTGTAGCTTTTCATGTTTTAGCTGAAATGGATTGGACCAATTGAAAGCCGAGCCGAGAGTTGAACGCGTGGAGAATTGAGCCGCAAAAGCGAATTTCCGCAGCCACAGACGGGGCAGGAGTCGTCGCCAGATTCTGATAAAAAGTGCACGGTCGGTCGTTTGATTTCTTTGCTTAACTTTCAGCTCGTGTATCAATTTTATTCGCTTTTTTCTGATAAACGCAAATACTTTAAAATCCAAAACTCTTATCAACAATGCAGGCAGAAGAATACGAGGACCAGTCCGAGGCGACCGGAGTCGAGGAGGTCAATGAGGTCGAGGAGTGCGGACCCCTTCCCATCCAGAACCTAGAGGTACGCTAACATACACAACACTGTCAAAGTACTGGAAAATTGCACAAACTGCTAAACTCTTGAGTGCTGCGGAAAGCTATTCTCTGATAAAAAAATTGATCTGTAGCAAGTGGGAATTAGCGCATCCGACGTCAAAAAGCTAAACGAAGCTGGGTACTACACGGTCGAGTCCGTCGCCTACACGCCGCGCAAGCAGCTGCTTACGATTAAAGGCTTTTCGGACACCAAAGTAGACAAAGTTCTTCACGAAGCGGCCAAGCTTGTGCCCATGGGCTTCACAACAGCGTCTGACTACCACGCGAAACGGCTGGAGCTGACGTGCATTACAACGGGGTCGACAGAGCTCGACAAGTTGTTGGGCGGGCGCGGTATCGAGACAGGGTCGATTACCGAACTGTTTGGCGAGTTCCGCACAGGAAAGAGCCAAATCTGTCACACGCTCGCGGTAACATGCCAACTGGACGAGGCAAGCGGGGGAGCAGCCGGAAAGTGCCTGTACATTGACACTGAAGGCACTTTCCGGCCCGAACGTCTGGTCGAGATTGCCGAGCGCTACGGGCTGGACGCAAACGAAGTTTTGGACAACGTCGCGTATGCACGTGCGTTCAATTCTGACCACCAAACAGCGCTTTTGAGCCAAGCGTCGATGCTGATGACAGAATCTCGGTTCAGCATGCTCATCGTCGACAGCGCAACTGCCCTGTACCGCACAGACTATTCGGGCCGTGGCGAGCTGTCCGCAAGGCAAATGCATTTGGCGCGGTTTTTGCGTACGCTGTTGCGGCTGGCCGATGAGTTTGGCATCGCCGTAGTTATTACTAACCAAGTGGTTGCGCAAGTGGATGGCGGCATGGCAACTTTTGTTGCGGACCCGAAGAAACCCATTGGCGGCAACATTATTGCCCATGCGTCTACTACGAGACTGTCGTTGCGTAAGGGTCGTGGGGAGACAAGAGTGTGCAAGATTTATGACTCGCCGTGCTTGCCTGAAGCCGAGGCTGTGTTTGCCATTACTGGCCAGGGCATTGCCGATGCCAAGGACTAACTTTTTACTGTAACTTTCATTTCAATTCAAAAACTATTGACTGGCACGGCCAGTGCAGTCAGACCATTGTCGTCGGATACTTGGCCTGACGAGAACTGCGGCATGTACGCAGTCCGAAACACATTGCTTGTGTTCGCTCCACTGCAGTGCCGCAGCCTTCCGTCCATAAACAACGCACATCCAGCACTCATTTCCACAACCACTGGCTCCGGCTCCCGTGTATAAACTCCAGGCATTGTGGGATCTGGATACGGATCAACCAACACCGTTCCATTCTCCTCCCTTACATCGCACAACGGCGTCCACACGCTTATCATCCGGTGCTCCCGTTGCTCGTCCTTGAAATACAAAACGTCCTGGTGCCAGTCGAATGCAGCTTCAGAGCGAGGCGGCTTGACCACATACTGCTCGTTCAATAGCACAACGGAAGATTCGAGCAGTTGGCGCGCACACAGTCCGTATTTTGAGAGTGTGCAGAGAGCAGGAGCTGGTGTTATTTGCGCCCGAGTTGCAATGTATGAGGTTTGGGTGGTGCGGGCCAAGGGTGGAATAGAGTCGAGGTACCCGCAGCCAAACGGCTCGACAACACAGCCCCATTTAGATACAATATCGCCTTGCTCATAACAGTGGTTGACAAGAACCTCAGCTTCTTCGGTGTACGATGCAATCTCAAGTGCACTGAGAAACTCACGTACTACAACATACCCACGCGTGTGGAACGCATCTACTTGGGCTGCCGTTAGCATAACTAGCTAAAAGTGGAATTAAGAAATTTGGAAACAAAGGGATCAAGAACCGTTGGTGTTTGCGGACTGCCATTGGCTGCGCTCAAAAGTCGGTTCCCCTTGGCTTAATTTAGATCCGCCGGTTTGCATCATTCTCAGCTTTGCAACAGCCGATAAAACCGTCTTTTGCTTCCCTGTTATCTTTTTTATTTCTAGACCACCCTACCCTTCTCTAAATTCGGAATACGTTCGGAACCAAGAGCACGGTCTCTACATTATTCTTGCTGCATTTAGTCTCATCTCGCTAATCTCCCAAAAACCTCTGAATCAGAGTTGCCACAACTAGGCCAATAACAATAAAACATGGCCGAGTCATCCGCAGTGAAGAAGGGGCCAGTTGCCGCTGGAGACGGACCACGTCATTTGCGGGCCCGGCGGGGCGGAGCTGCGTCGGCACGGGGCGCGAGTGCGGGAGGGCGGCAAGTGTCGAGGGCAACGGGCAGCACACAGACGATGATGCGACTGTACACAGATGACGCGCCGGGCTTGAAAGTCGATCCCGTGGTCGTGTTGGTGCTGAGCCTTGTGTTCATTGCCTCGGTGTTTTTGCTCCATATTTACGGAAAACTGACCAGCACAAAGAACTGATGCTGAATGTGAAGAGAATGTGTTTTTGACGGTGTTTAATCTCCCCTATTTCTCTCTTTTTTGGTCATTTCTATACTTTCTTCTTGTGTGTGTTTCCTTATTTTCCATTAAAACAAAAATCATATAATTGGATGATAAGGCTCAAACTATAGTTTTTCTAGTCTTGAGACATCAAGTGCAACTAATTGAACTATATGTCGGATGAGCACGCACGTGAAGCTAATGTATACCAATGCGCAACTGACTACCAGAGCATGACTTTCTCTAGTCCATAGCACCAAATCACACGACCTACTCACGTACCACTCACTCGGCACAACCAACCGCCACAATTGAATAATCCCAGTCCAAATCACCCAGGAAATTGTACAGAAAAATCCAAATTGTAAATCATGTGTGGGGTGTGGTCAATTCATCGGATTAAAAAGCCACGCGGTTTTTATTCAGCAAAAGAGCGAACCTTTCAAAGGACCCGAAATGAATATTTAAAAGAGCAGTGTGCCAGCAAAGAATTATCCATTAAAACCAAAGATATAAAGGCTCGCACTATAGACCAAACTTTTGTACTGCTTTTTAATTTTTACATTGTTCATCCCAAGCTCTTGTTTCCCGTGTTTTACAATATTTCAATATTTCCCCTCCTTTTTGGTTTGTTGAAACATCTATTATCCTTAAAAGCTTATTTGTTAAAAATACTATTTCAAATTATGCTAAAGCGTATTGTGTGGCTCGTTGCCTCAGCGGCAATGGTACTGGGACAATCCGAGCCCTGCAACGGACACGTTGAGCTATGCGCTCGACCGTACAACAACGTGAGCTTTGCATGCACGCACAACTCGTACTCGTCGCCACCACCGAACGCTCTACTTGTGCTCAATCAAGAAAACTCAATTGAGCAACAACTAAACGACGGCATTCGCGCGTTTATGCTCGACGTAGTCAGAAACAAACCTGTTGCAACTGACGGAACATCCAATATCTTCAACACCATTGCCTCGTGGTTCTCCCACGCAAAAAACGCTGACGACCCGCTCGAGTCCGTACATTTGTGCCACGAGTCGTGTTTGCTGATCGATAAAGGCCCGCTTGTCGACTCGCTCACTGTAATTCGCGAGTTTATGGACGCCAATCCACGCGAAATCATCACGTTTATTATTGAAAATGTGAGTGGATTTTCGCCCACAGATTTGCAGCCCAGTTTTGAACAATCAGGAATAGCAAGTTACGCGTTTGCGCCAGAGTTTGCTCCCGAGTCATCGCATTCAGGTTACAAGTGGCCCACTCTCAATGAGCTTATTGCACAAAACACGAGGCTCGTTGTGTTTATGGACGACAAGGCAGATGTCACGCTTGTGCCGTATATTCTGCCTGAATGGGAGTATGTTGTGGAGATTCCGTATGCCAATGTCAATCCAGTTACAGAGTTTCCGTGCAACCAGGACCGGCCATACGATGGCGTGCCTCGAGACCTTGTTGTTATGAACCATTTTGTGTACAATCGTGCGACTCTTGCTGGTAAAAATATTGATACGCCTATTTCGGCTAAACAAGTTGAGGAACATGCGTATAATTCGCTTGACTCGCTCGACAAGCATTGGCAGACATGTCGGTCTGTGTGGGGCAACCGTGTGCTGAACTTTGTTACTCTGGACTTTTACAATATTGGCGACGGTGGAATTTTCAAGCTCGTGGACCAGATTAACGGTGTCTCTACATAGTTTTATTTATTGTTACTGTAACGTTAAAAGACGCATGGTCATTGCTGGTTGCGAGCTGGTAACGGTGCAGTGTTATTTTTTTTTAATAAATTCAATCAACTGAACGGCTGATACGTGGCGACAATAGGGAAACTCAAATTTACACTATTCCGAAAATGTGAAACAAGAAGGAATAGACAATTATTATGAAAAAAGACTAGCTAAACAACACATTACCATAAACTGTCTAGCATAACATATGTAAAGAAGTATATGATAATTGTAAAGCCACTAATTGCCAAGTGTTAGCTAGTCAAGCGCATCTTTTTTGCAGTGGGAGTTCCCACGTCTTTAATTTGAGCAAGTAATACTGGAGGTGCTCGAATATTAACAACGTCCATTTCTTGTGGAAATATTGCCATCTTGAAGAATGGGCAAGTAGAATTTTGGCTTATTATTTTCAATGATCTTAGCTCTGGAAAGTTTAGCAATAATTCTGGCATGTCAACATTGGTATCCTCGGTAGCCTCATGAAAGCCAAACTCCAGACCCAGCTTTCTCAAGCACGAGAACTCAATCACAGTGTCATTTTTACTGTCCAAAAATGGTGCCCACGATAGGTTGAAAAGAATATTACCAATATACAAATCTACTAGTGTATGACTATTGACTTGAGGCAGTCTCGTAATGCGGTAGCCCAAGCGCATATTAAGGTATTGTATCACTTGAAGTTTATACGTATCTTTATAGTCAAAATTATTTCTATTGGTCAGTTTTACCAGCTGATTGGCATACGCGCCAGTTACCTGGTTATATAATTCGCTAGTATCACAGATTGAAACGCGGATTGAAAGTGAAAGCTTAGTGACATTTGGCATAATATTAACAAGTTCTAGGCTATATCCTTTACCCATACAATTGAGCTGCAACAAGTGAGTTTCGCTAGGGTTACCAGAACTATTATTATACTCCAAATATATGGTTAGCTTGTTAACCTTAGGCCACAAGTTTGCACATGATTGTAAAGTCTTAATAGAGTTATGAAACTCGATGTATGGTGTATTTATACCGTCAACATATATTATTGCAGATTTAACTACGTGCGTACAGTTGGCCAATGCAATAATGTCCGCATTGGTATCAAAGTAGTTTGCAAATACTTTGCTATACTTGTTAACATATTTTTGGCTTTTGCGACTTTTATGTTTGCTAGAGGTAATATACACATGTTTATATATAATTGGCAAAGCTATTGCACGCAGCCGCTGAGAAACAGCCAGTAAAATTAGCTGTTGTTTGAATTTCACTCGGCTGTTATTTTCCCAACGCGCATGGTGGATGATACCTAACACAATATCACAAGGCATGGCTTGCATTGTCATGTTTTAATAGTATACTTAAAAATACAGATTAGAACTGCAAAAACAAAGTACTCAGCTTTAGTTTAAGCCTTTTGTTACTTATATAGAAGCGCCACCTGCAAATTACACTCAATTTCACAGTGAACTTAGCCACGGCAATCTTATTTGAATGACTGTACATCAAAAGGTATGTCGAAAACAGACTTATTAATGTAATCTTTGGGTTTAATGTGGAAAACAAAAAAAAACAAATGCCATGTGTAAAGAACTATGCTTTGACTGCTGCCAGTAAATTGTTGGCAGTGTCGATAATGCAAATGCCGTTCTGCGGCACATACTGGTGCGTAATGAGCTTGATCGTCTCTTGTGCAACTATGCCGCCAACCACTGCGGCCACGTTGTGCAGTTCCATATATCCCGAACGCACAAACTCAGCCACCAAGCTTTCGGCAACCTCAGGGTCTTTGTTACCCCAGGCTGTCATCAGATCTACAGCAATTGCACGCAGCTCACGCGCATCCTGCTCGCACTGCGCGTCCAGGTCTCCGGCTCCCGTGTCCGCATCAGGGATACCAGGGTACCGTCCATGCTTTTCCAAAAACACTCCCGCAGCTCTAAACAGCGCATAGTGCTCCGACACGCCCTCGTTGACCAAATTGTCCCATAGCTCAGGCGCAGTCTCTGCCTCGTGGTGCAGTGCATGCGTGCGTACCAGCCTCAGCTGGCTGGCGTTCTTGCAGAACGTGTCAATCTCGCCAGCAGACACGTGGTCGTCAGCCAATGCGGCCTCTTGCACCACTTTGCGCAGACACTGCGTCAACTCGGCCTTGTCCTGCTCTGCCTTCTGCTTATATATGCGCAGAAGGTTTACATACGACTGCGTATCGGCCTTCATGTCTGGAATTGCTCCGCTGTGGGGCATTTTGCCTGCCCCGTACTCGGACGCGACGTATCTGCGCAGTGCATTCGCCAGCAGCCAAAAGTTGCTTGTCTACAAATAACAAAAAGGTGGTCGCAGTTATTAATTAAAATTGAGCATAAACAGACAAAAGCTGTTTTTGTGTGCGCTTAATTAAACAGTGCCAGGCAGTAGCAATATAGCATATTCAAAGCCAGCAGTTGATCTGGGTTAGATTGGGCAACTCTTTAACAAAGTTGCAAGGTTTTTGCGCAGCTGACATTTGAAATAAATGCTGGAACAAACAGGGGTTCTGTCGGTCGGCAGTAAATTAATAATGTCGGAGCCAAAGCTGGCCACGTGGTTGCTGGGAATTGTTCACGAAAACGCAGCTTTCACATGACATGGCACAGAAAATCCAGGAGCCGCCAATTAAATGGATATGCATATTGACGCAAGGCAGAAAGGAGGGCAATAAACAAGGCAAGGGAGTCGCTGCAGGGATCTCAAGCTTTTGAATCGGATTCTCGCTGGTGGAGCTTACCTGTGCATCGGCAGTATTTGCTGCAGGGTCGGTCAGAATTCGGTTCACATCATTCGAGACCACATAGTCGCTACAACTGGTGTTGACTGCTTCTACGGCCTCGTCAAAGTTCTCTTCGCCAGCTGCCGGCGCCATCTGCTGGACAAGCGCTAATATTTCCTTGCGCTGTTTGTAAGTCAGACCTTTCTTTTCCAGGCCCATTTCGGCTGCCCACCTGTCGGCCGCTTTAATAAGTATCACCACAAATGGTACGTGAGCCAAATCTGTAGAGTCCAGCGCACCAAGATCAAACGAGTCGGCGTACGCGCGCAGCTCGGCAAACGGCGCCATGACGCGCAAGTCTGGCCACACCTTTCCATGTGACTCAACAACTACAAGACAGTAAATATTACATTGAAAGTGTCAGTTAAATGTTTCAACCATCAGCACACATACATATTGTAATTGGAATAACGTGACTGATGTTCCCTCTCCATCATACACCAGCTGACGTCAAGCACAAAAACTCCACAAAAGCTGCTTCCTAGTGGTTAAATTGTTGCGAAAGAACGCGTGTTCTGCAAGCAGCATTAGCAAGACCGGGATGACACGGGACTTTTTCCAGCCAAACCCAGTGACATGCAGCGAACAGAAAAATTCAAAGCAAATTAATTACAAACTCCGGCACAGTAGAACAGGGCTGTGTAGAAACCCGTCCCCGCGCAAAATGCAATGCCAAGAAAGTGTATCTTTATCTGGCACGCACGTGGACCCGGGGTTAGCACAAGAAACAGTAAAAGAGATGCCGTCTCGGAGGAGACTTTGGCACATCCGCAGTCAAAGGAAAAATAAAGCAGTACTTACTAGTGTGCTCCCGCACAGCGGAGCGGATTTCGGCAATGAAGCCTGCATTGGAAGCCGTAATCATCGGGATGTTTGCGCTCCAGCAGCGCTCACCCAGCGCGCGCACAGTCTTATCAGGTTGAGCACAAGCAATAACCAGCGACACGTTGCTCAAATCGGCAAAGTCTGCCGGCGCCTTGACAACAGCCTGGCCATGCACATCAGGGTTCATCTCACACAGATTGCGTACGATGCTCTGGGCGCGCGATTCGCCCACATCCGAAGCGCGCACAAAAAAGTTTGTGCGTACGTCGGCCTCACTCACCAGCGCATCGTCAACCACAATAAACTCGCCAATTCCTACACGGCAAAACAGAACAATCTTAGCCAGCACGTTTTACATGTCCGCATGACAGACATCGAGAAACGCCGCTTAGAATGGTAACTTTCAAAAAGACCATGTCAGGTTTCCCAAAACGCCTCATGATCTACTTTGAGAGCCGACCAGAGTGAGTCATACCTGGCAGAACAAGGTTCTTGAGCGACTCGGAAGCAAGCGTCGACGATCCAAGCACCACAACGCGGGCTCGCTCAAGTGCTGCCTGACCGTCTTTTTGCCACAGCCTACGAGAAACAAGGTTACACAGCGCGTGTTAGCAAATCATTGACGCAGTTCCGCTATTAAATATGGCAACGTACCTGAGTTGGCGGTCGTAGAGTTGTGCTTTATCCGTTTCAGTGCGCATTCGTTTTACTTCGCCTGTAATAGAGTGCTCAGAAAGAGAGCGTCGCATGAAGAGTAAAACGTAAATTTGCAAGAATTAGCAAAGGCGAACGAGACTTTGACAAATCGAGACTTTGGGCGATACAGTTTGACAAAAAAACGAAATTCAAGAAGGCCACCTTGAAAGAAGAGCTGAAGAAGCGTACAAAAGGCAAAAGGAAGGACTGCGACGGTGAGCTTGGCGAAGGCTGCGCTGCGCTCGAAATCAAAGGCGCTGAAAGAGCTAGACGGGAGGGCTGCAGCGTCGGGGTCGGGGGAAGGGTCGCTGCCCCCGAGAAAAGCGAAAGAAAACAGCCGCGCCCCTCTTTGGCGGCATTGCTGGCCAGTATTTGTACCTCTGCTTGCGGCCGCCCCGCCCCGTTCTTCTTCTCTTCCCATCTGACCAAGCCCGTCCTTTTTAAACATCTTTTTATATTCAAGCTCTTAGCGCTCTATTATCTTATTCACGCCTTGCTGGCTCCCGTTGGTATATTCAAAGACACAGCACATCGCTATCAGCTCCACTCGCTGCGTCCAGTGCTCCCATACTTTAGCACCATCTGCCAGGACTTTAGCAACAGTGCCCTCCGCCGCTTGCACGTGCCAGCGCATCTATTCTCGTATTATTCTCGGCAGAGCCCGGATTATTAGAGGCGTACTATGAGCGGTGAGCCGCGCAACGCCGACATCGACTCGAAGTTTCTGCAGGATCTCGCAAAACACTTCCACTCTCCGTCGCAGCTTTCAGGCTTTTCACACCTGAACATCGCAGACACCAGCAGCAGCTCGCCCAGCACAACTCTTGCAATGGACCCGTCCTCGGCCAGCGGTGTGCCTATCAACTTTGGCGGCGCATCGGCCGGCAACCGCCAGATGGGCAGCTCGTTCAACACAGACTATGACCGCAGCGGACTGGCCAACAGCTTCCAGCAGCTGCAGCAGCAGCACTCGTTCCAGCCGCAGACGCCGCAGCAGAACTTGTTCCGCACGCAACTCGGGTCTCCTGGCCAGCAGGAGATGTTCTCGCCGGGAACTGACGACCTGGACAATCTGTCGCCGGCTAACAGCTATCCCAACCACAGCCTGGCCGCAATGGCCTCCGGCGCCATGCAGAACAGCATTCCGGGTTCGCTGCTGATGAACCAGCGCCACGACGCACAGGCAGCGACCGACCACATGTTGCGCATTCAGGCCTTTAGCGCCAGCCCGCCGCCCAATGCCAATCCCTACCAGAGCATGTCGCTGCCCGCCCACTCGGAGTGGTTCGATAGCCATCTGGTTCAGCACCAAAACATTGGCTCGGCTCTGGACCCGTCGTCATTCACGGCTCACCAGATGGCTGGCTCCAGCGCCGCCGAGTTCTCGCCACAACAGCAGTCACTCATGTCGTTGATGGAGAATGACGAAGGCGACATCCACGGCACGTAAGTTTATTCCCCTCTTCACCGCTCTGCGGCCTCCGATTGGCTGTCTCTGGCATAATTGCAGCAGGTGCTCGCTGCCTGCTCACAATTGCCTGCCTCTATAGCAACCACGGCGCTCTTGGCTATTATGCCACGCCGCCCCGCGCTCATTGGCTATTGCCACTACGTATATTCCGCCTGCTTGTCCCTGTATTGCCTGAACTTTGCATTGCACTAACCTTACTTTGCCTACTGTGGTTTCCTTTTAAACCCTGTTAATGTTCTTGTAGTGGCGGTATGAGCCTGGAAAAACGCCGCCGTCGCCGGGAGAGCCATAATGCTGTCGAGAGACGTCGTCGCGACAATATCAATGACCGCATCCATGACCTGTTCAAGTTGCTGCCTCACGACATTGTCGACGCCAATGCCAAGCCCAACAAGGGTGTCATTCTGAAAAAGTCTGTCGAGTATATCCACTATCTTAATCAGAAGATTGTTGCTCAGAATGCGCGGATACACGAGCTAGAGACAGGCATGTCTCCATCAGCTGTTGGTCACCACCAGCATCATCAGCAGCCACAGGCGTCCAGTGGTCTAGCTGCCATGCTTGCTGGCGCTGCAAGCATCAACTCGTCCCGGCCACAGGGTAACGATGTCAACATGATGAACTCTGGTCTGTAACGGACTGTAGCCACCATATCGGCTCTTTTCTGTTACACTGTACTTTTGGTCGTTGCTCTACCATGGCCATGCGCTAGAGCCTCATTGCTGCTTGCTTATACCGCTCCCTTTTATTCGTTCATCTGCCTTGCCTGCTAAGCCTGTCGCCAATGCACTGGCAAGTCTACGAAGGGGATTGACACTTGCTCTCCTACTTTAACTTGTACATTGGCACGATAGAGGAAATTAGAGGGAGGGGAAGCTGAATCGATTGTATTTTTAGTCGACGCGGACTCTCTTTCCCCCTTCTTGCTTTCCATTGCTGTTTTACTTTATTCCACTTTACTTGGCAGGCAACCGTGCAGATGATATAGGTTTTTTATCAGTTGCGTCATTTCTTAAACGCAATCATTTAGTTATAGTTTTCATTTCTGTCTTATGGATTATCTGATAACCACTTTAGTGCTACAATATAACTGAAACATGCTGCGCAAACAGCAACCACGTTATTCATGTAATGAGCGGATGCTTTTTGGTGCGAAATCTGCACAACGAATAGCACCAATGAGATTTTTAGCAAACTCATCGAAAAAGTAGTAGTTGTCTCTACCATAAAAGGATTCCTTTGAACTGCAATTTAATAAAAGTTCGAAGAACGTCTTCCTTGAAGCTATATTAAACCCCATTTTTCTTACACGAACTTTTTTGGGCATCCCAGTCAACGTTAATTAACGGGCAAAAGAAACTAATATAACAAAAGTCTCTACCCCAAACACCTGCTGCCTTTTGGCAAAAGCACAGCCTTTTCAATTTGTTTATGTAGTTGGTGGACAGCACTGCAAAGCTCGACTGGCCACTAAATTAAAAAAACAAGTATTACAAAAAGGCCAGGGAAAAAGGAAGGAAATGGAAAGCTGCCTGTACTCGAAGACCTATTATAAAACCTTTGGAATCCTTTCGCTTTATTCTTTCTTGTTTTCACAATAATCTTTCTCTATTCTCTTGTTTTATAATCTGCACTGCTATTTCAACAGCACATAGCCACTCTACCTTTGAAAATGCGTTCCTACTGTTTGGCCAATGAGCCCATGTACCGGCAAACCCTTAGTGCTTTCCACAGAACCGTGCCCCGGTTATCTGCCACTGAAACGGTAACCCGGAAAGTTGGTACAATCGGCACCATGACCAGTCGGTTCTACAAGCTCAACAAGCACCTAATATTTGTCAGCGACACACGAGTAAAGATAACCACAATGAACAATGAGTGTTTGTTGGACATTAGTAAAAGCGATTTCCCCACTGTTGCTCCTACAAGCCAAGTGGTATCCACTCGCAGCGTGCACATGCATGCAAACAAACCTGTGCTAGCCAAGGCATATTCGTCAGGTAGAGTACCGGTTGGTTCTGCACTTGCTCCGAGAAACAGACAGTTGCAGCCTTACAGTGCATTGCCGACGACTCTTCAACCAAAATACATGCAGCCAAGAGTTGTACGGTATTGTAATCCGACTGGACAGCGAGTAATTAGATAGTTCAAACAATAACAATAATCGGAATTGCTAGTATTAATACAACCACTAATCACTAATGGTATTGAACAGCTGTAACGTGAAAGCACCTTATTGTTTTACACTAGTTTTGTGTTTACAACTAATTCCTACAACGTTTTGCTAACTCACAAACAACTTGTTTAATTTATTGATGTATAAGGTATTTAGAGATTGTGTTATAATAAAAGTGCTAGTATGGAGATAAAAACAGCCGCTTCAGCTGTTTGCTGAATGCATGTTCAATGCTTGCAATACTAGTCAAATTGAGCTCGTATAATCCTGGCTGCTTGTTATTCCCCACCATCACATTCTACCAGTACCTCAACAGTGATGGAATCAGTTTCCTTCCCAATAGTATAGGTAACTTTAACATCTTCACCTCTGTAGCCCTCAAAACTAGTTACATTAGAGTTTTTATTGGAATAAATTAGAGTTCTTACCCACCATATTTCAGATATATTAATATTGATGTTCTTACACTCTTCAACCCAATCATTAACCATCTTATTCTTCGGGATTGTTTGTTTCAAAAAATCTACACTCATTGTTTAGCTTGCTAAAAGTAATATATGTTATTCTGTTAGTAAAATGTATGAATAAGAGTAGTGTGTTTTGGGAAGAAAAGCGAGAGTATGCGGAAAAAAGTCCAGTTTATATAGCAGAGCAGGAAGAAGAAAATCGAAAAAGCCAAAACATAGAATTGTCCTTTTTTCCCAAGAACGGAATTCCCGAAGCCTCGGCTACAAAGCAAAAATGGTAAATGTTTTTAGCGGGATCTCCGACATTTTGCATTAAAGCTTGGGGTTTTTTTGTTCTATTTATTGGAAATCAGATAAGCTTCTTTGAACGAAAGCACTAGACGGCAAATGTTAAAGGTTTGTCCAGCAAACAAGGCATGTCAAAGCAAGCACAGCCTTTGTGTGTGTTGGCCCGGGTTCTGTAGATGCCGAGGTTGGGGTGGGTACGGCCAGACTTTGGATACTAAAGCCGAAACAAGGCGCCAAGGTTTGGCTACCGGAAAATCCGGATATAAGCTCTACCTTAGCTACACACATTTGTAGAATTCTAGTGTAGCGACTAGCTTGGCAATAAATTGGATACAAATCTTTCAAAAAAAAACTGCATATATATGGTTAAACAACAAGCACAGAATTAGTAGAATGGCTTGTTCGCGATCCAGCGGTTAATCATGTCCAGAGAGTTTTCTGGCTGGTCGTATGGAACCATATGCCCAGCGCCAAACACGCGCAGGAACGAAAAGTTCTTAAAAGTACGTGCCTCGCCAGCAGCCTTGCCGTCAACAATCCAGTCCTCGTCCGCAGAGCCAGCAAACGACGTCTTTCCGCTCCACTCGAGAGCCTCTGACCACGCCTTGTTTCCATACCAGTTGCAAATAAAGTCTGCATCGCCGGCGTAAATCAGCACCCGAATGCCGGCTTCCAGCAGCGGCGGAAGCTCACGGACATACGGCTTCATCCAGTCACCAGAGAGCATAAAGCCCGAGTAGGTTTTCTGCGAGCATGACTCAAACTTGCTCACATCAGATCCCAGCTCCTTCTGCACATCGGGGTTGTTCAAGTATGCGTCGATGTCGCCCATAATCGGGTAGCACAGGTTGCCGCCCTCGCACGGAATGCGCACGTCGTATGGGTTGGCGCCGGACTGTTGGTACGTGGCCAGCATGCTGTTGCAGTACGTCTGAGCCGGAAGACACGCAATCCGGTTCTGCCACTTGTAGCATGCATCGATTAGCCGGGCACAGGTTGGGTATGTGCTGTCCATCTTGTCACACTGGTCCTGACGCAGCACCGGATCATACGTGGAGTTGCAGGCCATCTTCGAGTAGTACTTGTACTGAATGAGCGGATCAGTCAGCCCATTGCCCACGCCAATCGACGTCAGCGGCAGCACGCGCTTCTGTTTTTCCGCTGTGCTCAAAGTGTTGAGACTGAGCTTCTGTGAGAACTCGAGATTCGCCTCATGAATGGCCTTTGCTGTAGCCGGCACATAGTGGCCAGCATACGACTCGCCAAACACGTGAAGCTCGCTCTGCGCGTATTCAGGGAACGAGTGATAGAACAGCTGCAGGAACTTGTATACATCCTGGCCGGCTTCGTACGAGTTGAACACATCCTTGCCGTACGAGAATCCGACATTTAGCGGCTGGTCAATGAAAATAACATGTGCCTGGTCGTTCCACCCGTACTTGTTGAACGACGCAGACTTGCCGCCCTTGTCGATACGGCAAGAACCAAGCTCCATCAACAGGCCGGTAAACGAGCTGCACCCAGGACCACCGTTCATCCACAGAACAATGGGCGCGTCCTCGCGCTTTGCGTTGCGCGCTTCAAAGAACCAGAAAAAGAAGTGGCGGTCTTCTGCAGTGTCCAGGTAACCGCTGTACTGCGTCGTGTTGGCGTCGCAGAGCTTAGGCTGCTTGATGCGCAGCTGGTAGTTGGGCAGCGCTGCCATGCTTTCGATGCGCTGCCATTTGGCGTCGCTGACCAGGCTGGCCGTAGCGTTGCGAGCTGGGGTAAACGGCATGTCTGAACTCAGCTCGGAGTGAGGATGGTGTGGAGCAAAGGCGTGCTGCGCAGGCGATGCCGCTGCGACCGCTGCCAGCGCCAGGCCAGCGCCTGCCAGCGACCAGGCGGCGTTGCGGACAAACTTCATTGGTACTAGCGAGATACAGATAGATAGTGTTATAATATTTATAAAGTATAAAGATAATGAATGAAAAGAAAAGAAACTGAAGAATGACGCACGTTTTTGTCCTGGCAGGACCGCCCTGCTCTTCAAATGCACTACAACTCTTTCCACAATGACAATCATGTGATGGAGGAGACGCCGAAAAAGAGGATGACGGAGATGCCGCTTTCTCGTGGAGCAAAAGAACGGCAGAGCCCACAATAAAAAAAATTGAACCGGTCTGGCGTGTAGACCAGGCGCGGTTAGACCTGTGTTGCGTACCGGGGATCAAATCCAGGGTTGTTAATGCCGCTGCCGCCCAGCAGCGTGCTCGTAACCTGTACCTGGTTTCTAATAGCAGCAATAAGGTAGCAGCCAGCAGCCACAGTGGTGGTCGCAGCACCAATCGCCAGCACAGTGCTGCTTTGCGCCATCGACGCCCACATGACGATAGCAAAGATGAGATACGTCATGAACCGCAGCCAGTGGTTCTTCAGCGCTCTCACTCCCTTGTCAAACGTCGGTCCTGTCGGGCAAATGCGCAGGAATAACGGCAGCTCGATAAGAATGCAAATCACGCCAAACACGATTGCCAGAATTGAGTACACAATGTGCGAAAATATCGTCACAGCTCCAAGAACTATCAGCAGCACGCCGGACAGCAGCGCAACAAACTGTCCGTATAGGCTAAAGTTTCTCGACTTTAGCTCCTCGACCACGCCCATTTTATATTGTGACTATGCAGGTTCTAATATGCAAATAGAGAGAGAAAATTATTGAGAAAAAGATGTGTTGAGAAGAAATAAACGCTCTTATTTATTCTGATTTAAACTGTGCCAAGCCCGAGGCTTTTAACGTAAATGGGATTCAAAGGACCTCACGCGCTCTTTCCCACCAAATGGGATTCCTGTTTTCTTTACGGCTTTCAAAGAGCCAAACTAGTGGCAGTAGCGCGCCAATTTGCAGAATTGCTGAGCCTGAAAAGCACAAAGTGCTCATTCGCCTTTGCCCATAACATAGCGCCATTATGCGCATTTAGTTAAATGCACTGTGCGGCATTTTTTGACCTGACGTTCGCTTTGTGTAGATTAATCTTGTCCTTTGTATTTTCAGGCTTCTTTTAGCTGAATTTCTAGAAGTATTCATAATACGTCATCCACCTCATGTTTGGCGATCTGCTAGCTCTGCCCGAGGGCGGCCTGCCCAAGTTTATCTGGCTATCGGCTGCGTTCTCGGTATTCAACACAGTTCAGTGCATGCTGCAGCCGCTTGGAATGACGCGGCGGATCTACTCGCAACAGCCGCAGCAAGTGACGCAATTGTCGTCTCATCTGTTTGCCGCATGGACGGCGCTGTCGGCGATTCTGCGGTACAAGTGTGCGTTCAACATGGGTAACGAGGTGTTGTTTGACATAACTTTTTGGTCGTACGTGATTGCTGGTGCGCATTTCTTGTCAGAAATTGTAGTGTTCCGCACGGTAAAGGTACCGGGGCCGGTCCTCAGCACCTTTTGCGTGGCCATAACTTCTATTGTGTGGATGACCAAGGATCGCCAATTCTACATCCAATAGCTAATTCGTGAGGTTTGATTTTGTGTCGATTCTCCTTTTTGTTTTGAGAATCGCCTGTGGTTCCGCCACGGCTAATAAAAACTGCACAGTTTTAGAATTTATCCTCATGAACTCATGCCTAATGATTGGAACACATTGTTTTGTGCGTTAAATATTGCCAAGGATAACCTGTATGGTCAGTCGCCAGACGATCTGATCTGCGCACATCTCCCAAATTTGTATACATGGCAGTCAGCAACATGGCGAATTGCCTGGCCAACCAACTGCTAGAGTTAGAAACATACAATGCGTCGTGAGCGTTCTGCAGCACTAGTTTTCTAGTGGATTATCTGAACCACACTTGGTGTGCATATTTACCAGTTGCGCAACACCCAGTTCAGATTCAAAGAGTTTGACATTCCAGTTGCAATTTTTGCCGCTATTATTGCACTAATCGTTGAATTGATGGTCAACAATTTCAACTTATCGCGGTTTGCGCAGGTAAAGCCCCCGACGAATCGAAAATAACTGTTGCTGATATGTCTATCCGCACAATTGTTGTTTGGTTGTTTGTCGACCATCCTGTGGTTATGTTTATTGTCAACTGGCGCAAGTACAAGCTGCATTGGGTTAGACAACTGGCGTCGGTCGTGCTTAACACCAGAAACACTTACAATGTCAGATTTCTGTTGACTGTGCGGCGCAAAAAAGTGCACATGTACAAGTTTATTCTGTTTTCACCATTTGTGCTTCCCCGTGCTACGCGGGCCGAGCACAGAAGATTACCACCGTGTATTTCCAGATTTATATAATAGAATACTTTTAACTTGGCTCGGGTTCTGCTTCTAGTTGAATTCCGTGTCACAAAAACTCTTTTGTAAATTTTCCTTGTCAAATAGTATAAAGACAAATTTATTATGTTTGTCAGCATTTATTTTTAAGACGCGAGTTTGCCCCATCTTTAATAAAAAAGTAATGTGTTGTTAAAAGTGTTTCCGTGTTAAGAAATCCCGAAATTATTAAAGCAGCAGTGCTCTGGAGATTCCAGTATAAATGAAAGAATGCGTCAACATGGTTCTGCTATCTAACAGTTTTTTTTATAGTTTTTGGTTATGTTGTCCGTATTTTCTGCACTGCTGCAATCAGCAATACTCGTGTTTCTGCTATGTTTGTCAACGATAAACTATGTCATGTATTCATCGTGGTCAGACAATACTTTGAATAGCATGCTCAAACGTATGTCGCCGGATACAGATGCATATGTGTATCCCATGTACGATGTTATGTTAACTATTGGAGACTCAATAACGCAGTTTGGTGGAGACCCACAAAATGGCGGATACGTGGCATACCTCTCTAAGCAGTACCAACGCCAAATGGACGTATTGAACCGTGGGTTCTCCGGATACAACACGACCGGTGCACGGCGAATCATTCACAACATTTTGCCAAAGTCACCTCTCTACGTTTCCAAGCGCTTATTTAATATACCTGAAACTGAAAACTCTCAAACTAGCAACACCACATTGTCTACTGCTGCTCAGATAAACAATACAACACACACCATATGGCCTAGTCGTGACAATACATTTCCAAATGCAACAGGAGCATTGCGCATATGTATATTCTTTTTTGGCACTAATGACGCTACCATTGAGACATGGCACCAGCACACGCCACTTGATACATATGCTGACAATTTGCGATACTTTGCCTCGTTGTTGCAGTCTCCAAGTTCAGAGCATTATTCACCTGATACAAAGATAATTTTTATTACTCCACCGCCAATTGGTGGCCGCATGGTTGAGGCAAATGTGCGGGCTGGTAAAATACCTGCAGTGCTTACAAATGAATCTGTCAGAAAGTATGCCGAAATGGCCAAGACTGTAGCTAAAGAGGTAAACGCACCATATGTGGATTTATACTCTAGAATTGAACAAATGGTTGCAATTTTACAGACAATGCCGCAATATAACAATACTAATGGATTTGATGGCTACGATCAGTACCTAGTCGATGGCATACACTTGACTGAGCTTGGCAATCAGCTCTTGTTCAGCATGATTATGCAAACTATAAAGTCAAATTGGCCAGAGCTAAGCCCGCCATAACCACCCAGAGCTTGAATGCGCACATAGTTTTCAGATTATTTTGTAAAAATAGTGTTATTTAGCATATCATTTAATTTAAAAAATAAATTGACATGTTGCATGTTATAACATAATAATCAACAAAGTTACTCTTTAGACTTGCGCTTGTCCTTCTTGTCTTTTGTGTGCTTCTTCTCGTTCTGGTCGTTTTTCTCGCTCTTATCCTTCTTGTCTTTCTTCTCGCTATTCTACTTCTTGTCTTTATTGTCCTTCTTCTCGCTCTTCTCCTTCTTGGCCTTTTTATCCGATTTAGATTCCTTCTCATCCGACTTGCGCTTCTTCTTCGGCTTCTCCTCCTCGTCAGAATCGTCCACAACCGGCTTCTCAGTCTTTGGCTTTGTCAATGCATCAATAACCCGCTCCGCCCGTTCCCGTGTACCCACCTCAACCTCCACAGGCTGCACACTTTCTTCCTTCTTCGCCTCCCCATCCTTCTCTCCGTCCTGTGCCTCTTCGGCTTTAGCACTCGCCTTGGCCCGTTTCTGCATCTTCGCATCACCCTTTGTAACATGCGACGGCATCAGTCCCAAAACCCGCGTGCGCTGAGCTTTTTGCTCGTCCGTGATAGCCATAGTGGGGTTAGCCACCAGCTGGGCGTCTTCCAAGAGCGTAGAGCGTAGTTTGCCCATTGATTCAGCCAAGTATTGCACGGCTATTTCAAACATGTCGAGAGGCATGAGGCTTGCGTTGTACAAGTGGCGGATAATCCACAATTGGCGTGCTTTGTTGAACTTCCATGCAGACCTGTCGGTGTTCCATGTGGTGAGGTACGTGTGGGCGTGTTGCTGGGTTTCGATGGATCCTTCGCGGAATATACGCTGTTTTTCGCGGTTGGCTTGTTTGATCTGCGCGCCCGTATTGCGCTTGACAGGCTTTGGGGCTGTGGCTTCTGTATCGCTGCTCGACATGTTTATAAGCTGATTTTTAGGTAGAGGTTACAATAAAAGCATATACAAAAGAACAAGCATTTTATGAACAGTTGAATTTTCAAACTTTTTATTGGGTTGATCGTGATCACCGCCATCAACGATTACGATAAACTAGGATTTTTCATTGATGCTTCTTTTACTAACTGTTGTATATTTTACATTTCAATTAGACTTCTTATTGAAAGAAAAAAAAAACAGAAAATGGTAAAGCTGGTGGAAATCGACGAGGCCGACTACGATTCGGATTCGCAGTACACGACAGACAGCGAGTCCTCGCTCTCCGTGCACGAGAACGTGGATTCGGATTTCGAAGACGACTATATGGACGAATCGTTGCTCGAGCGGATTGCTGCGCTCAAAGACATTGTGCCCATTGAGCAACGGCACGCAGTATCGCGCTTGGCGAGCCAGGTAGCATACTGGGGTGATTTTGGCATGCGGCTTATGGGCAAATTGTCGTGGGTGGTTACGACGAGCGCGCTTCTTGTGGTGTTGCCGTTGGCGTATGAGACTGACAAGGATAAGATGATGGCGCAGTGGGAGAGCGAGCAGGGCGGGGCGCAAGGACAAGTGCCGCCGGGCATGGCTCCGGGCATGGCCCCAGGTATGGCCCCAGGCATGGCACCGGGCGTGGTGGGACCTGCCCCTGGTATCGTCTAAACATAGTTTTTTGATCTTTAATCGTACAACTAAAACTTATTTGGTGCCCATGGACAACCGGGGTTAATGAATGCTATCATATAGCATTTAATGTACAAAAGGCATATACTCGTTGTCAGCGACTTTAAAGGAATGACTCTGGTCATGGATCTTTTCTGTGGTTTAGATTTGGAACGATATTTTATTACACATATTCGACTCGTAGCACAACACAGCTTTTATTTGGTGCCCATGGATAACCGGCGGACCTGCGTTTGCAACCCGTCCCATTCCGAGCAATATTTTGCAACGGGAGCACGAGTTTGGCCTGTACCAGACGTGAGGACAAACAATCGAGACTCGAGGGCCAGGACCGGCGCCACCAACCGCACAAGCGCTCGGGCCTTTGTGTCGCTCACCACACACTCGCTCAGCCTTTTGGCCACATATCCCACGACGACATCAGCCAACAGCCCCAGCACCGTGAGATACACACGACTGGGCAAATGCGCCTGAGCAGTATGCGCAACCTGAGCCACACACCCACACGCCACCACAAGTCTTTGCTCCGCATCATCTAGCACATTCTCGTTTAACCATCCTTTCTGCGTCCACATGCCCAGTTCACGCACCACGCTGTCCCGCGTACGTTGTAACACTGGACTCATTGATTCGCGAGCCAACGTGCGGAACGATGCGATTAGATCGACAAACGTAGCAGATGCTCTTAGTTCTCGCGGCCAGTGCTCTCGTAGTCCGTGGCCCAGCGCCGTCAAGTGATGAACCAAGAACGTGCAGTCGTTGAACATGATAAACGCGCGTTTCGCGTCGACCGATAGAATGGACCATTGGCTAGGCATCAGGCACCGGTACAACGAGAACGCGTCGCGCACTGCATGTACGTATGTAGCAGCGGTGCGCGAGCCGTCGCCTTGCGCAAAGCCGATTGTTTCGCGCGCAAACTCTACCAAAAGCTGTGCTTGTACGCTGATCGAGCACCGGGGAAAGTGCAATGCGCCGTCTGCGTCTTCCTCCGGCAGCATGCTTCCCTTGCCA
>JANBSY010000026.1:0-30646 GCA_027578435.1 Coemansia sp. RSA 1937 | reverse complement strand
AGGCGGGGAAAACATCTTTTATAAATCACTAACCGCGAACCTAGAATTTTCTCTTCCCCATTTATGCAGCCTGGGGAAGCGAGGTTTGTGCGACAAAAGCTGTATTTTCTGTAGAACCGAGCCCGCGCCGGCAAAAGCGCGGGTTTATATATAGTTGCAATAATTTGTAGGGGCTCAATATCACCAATCAGTACACGATCAGACCACGGAATTCAGTTTGAAAGAGCGGCATTCCGTGGTTGCATATTGGGTGTATTTGATAATGAAATTCCGAATATTAAAAATGTTTGTCATTGACGGGCAGTTCCTTGGAGTACATTTTTCGGTTTGCCATCTCGAGCATGGCCACAGCTTCAGGGTTAGCCTCCACTATAGATTTTTGCGTTCTGTCATCGTCGTCTGAATCAAGCCTTTGTGACGGCCGGACCAGCCATGCTTCAACAGTGTCGATAGTAAACTCGCTGTGGGTGGATAGCTGTTCCGAGCCAAACGTTGCGGCCGAGTTGGAATGGCCACACGTAAAGCTGCTGTCTATCCACAGCCCAAAATGTTCCATCTGGCCGCCAATGCCCAAGCCGTTTGGCAAAGTCTTTGTCGAGTAGTTGAAATACTGGTAGTGAGTGTTGAACCCAGTTGCTTTGTAAACCATTAGCCCAGGTATTGTAGCATCATTTGGATGGACTGTAAACAGCAAGTTTAGCGATGTACCTTGCCACGATGGACGTCGCTCCAAGTCCTGGTCAATGTATGTGCCAAACACTCGCGGCTTGCCCTTTTCCAGCATTTCTCGGACAAGAACAAGCAACGATCCTCGTCGAGCAATTGCTTTTTTAAACATGCTCCAGCTACGGCCGTCCAATTTGCTGGAGTATACTCGAGTCCAGTTCGTGCGTGCCTCGCGAGGGAGTTCTTTGCTTATTATCCATCCGATGCTAGGCGACAACAAGCAAGATGATTCAATTGCGGGGATTGTATTTGGACTGCGCATGTTGTGCTCAGATATTTGCGGCAGCGTAAACTTCAAGTCTTGTGACAAGGCCTGTGGATATAATGCATAGTCTAGTGCCAAGCACATGAGCTCATGAAATATACTACTGTGCTGCCACCAAATTCGCCATGCTTCCGTGCTAATGCGGCCAGGTTGCTCGGCATCATTTATCCATTTTGCAAAGTGTTGCTCGGCAGAATTGTCTTCGTCAAAACTGAGCATAGTGAGCCCCAAGCTGTTGCCCGTTACGCGTTGCTGTTGGTAGTCGGAGTTGTATATTTGCAGTATGGCGGTTTTGGGCTGGACCAAGACCCAGTTGGTCAGCCAGCTTTCAACGCATGGTTCGGTTGCGTGGATGTGCCAGAACCGCAATAGAGAATATTGGCATACACTCGAGACAAAGTGGTTTAGAGAGGTGGGCTTGTCTCTGGCTAGACCAGACAGCTCGTACATTGCATTGGACTGTATTATGCGGTCGCTGCTCGACAGACATGCTAGGCGTTGCGCTGGTGAGCCAGATGTGGGTTCATTCGAAGGTTCGGCCAAGTATAGGTACAAGTACGAGCTAAACCCTGTGCGCTTTGTTTCTGGGTCGTGGCTGGTCAGAAAAGCGTTTAGTGCATTCTTGGCATCTGTATTAAGTTTTTTGGCAGGCACGTCTTTGCTGGTGCGGGTGGTGGATATGTTGGCGCCCATTCAAAGTTAAATATGTACAACTGAAATATAAAGTAATTATCTAATTACCATGATGATGGTGTTAATATTAGTAATGTGAAAAGTCAGACCCTTATGGTACATGTATGTCATGGTGAGAAAAAAGTACCAGGTTTGGCAGTATGTGGTGGCGTGGGTAGCGCCTCATTTCACAATTGCGCCATGTAACATTCCACATCCCAGGAACGTTTTCCTGTCCACTCTTTTTTTGTTGCACCTATTATTGAGTTAAAGTATGGACAAGTTTGTTAGCACAGTGGAGAACCACGAGATCCCTCTGCATCCTTTGGACACGCAGGCAGCGTTTCTAAACGTGCCGTACCACTTTTTCTACCCAAACACGAATCAGTCAGACGACTTTATGCCCAACGATGTGCTGCGAGATTCGTTTTACCGAGCGCTCGAGCGGTTTCCGATTCTTGCCGGGTACTTGCGCAGCGAAGGCACGGGAAAGACCACCGTAGTAGTTGACCGCAACGATCTCAACATGCCCGAGTATTTGGAGTCAACCAGCAATGTTTTGTTTAGCGAGCTTCAAGATGCAAAGTTTCATCATTCGTCGTGGCCCAACGGCTTGTCGACAACCGGTCCTATCACCGTAGCGAGCGCAAATGGGCGTATAAAGCTGATGAACGTGCACGTCGTGCGGCTGAAAGATAACACAGGTGTTGTTATTTTTGTCAGCATGCCGCACTATGTGGTAGACGGAACCGGGTTCTTTTCGTTTGTCGAGCTGTGGGGCAAGCTGTGCACAGTCGAGCGCACTTTGGACACCGTATTAATGCAGCAAACGGATGAGCTGGAGTTTGTGTTTGATCGTGATCTGATCTCGCGTAGTCTGCCCACTGAGCGCAAGCCGCTTGGCACTGAGACGGTCAATGTGTATACTGGGTTCAGTCCCCTTGCAGAATGGCTGGCATGGCTGTCGCCAAATACGCGGGGAAACGTTTTGAGCAAAGCAAAGTTTAGCTCCAACGTAGTGTCACATACGTTCCGTGTTCCCCAACAGTCTTTGGAGAGTTTGCGCAAAAAAGTGTGCGTGCACGTTGATGATTTAGAGCTAAAAGTCGATGCCACGCATGTGTTGGCGGCGCTGATCAGCAAGATGGTAGCGCAGGCGCACAAAAAGTGTGAGCAAAATGATCAGTCGGCGGGCATGATCTCGACGCTCGTGGGGTGGGTGTCACGTGCGGTGTTTGGCGCAGAGACCAGCCAGTCTTTGAACTTGCTGGCTGACGTGCGGCATGGCCTAAATATCGCTGATCAGGGGTATATGGGCAACGGTCTGATTCCGCACAACACGCAGTGCTCATTGTCTGTGCTCGAAACGCCGACAGATGCAGAGACTTTGGCTGCTGCAACTTGTATAGTGAGCAAAATATACAGCAACGCAGACGGTCCCCTCGTGGCATCGTTTATCGATATGCTTTTGGCCCGCCCATCGTGCTTTACGCGTCCAATGGTGTACTTGGCGCGGCATCCAAAATCTCTGGTCATCACAAACGAGACCGGCTTCAAACTGTACAAGGCAGATTTCGGCGACGGTCTGCCTGAATGGGTGTGCACAATCCCGTCGTTTGTGGCAAACTTTATTGGCTTTCTTCCTAGTCCGCCAAATAGCTCGGATATTGTGGTCAACATTACGCTGAAAGAACCGGTTATGAAGCACATTGTTAACAACGAGTTTTGGCGCGATTTGGCAACGATTGTTTACTAAATTTCTTTGTGGCCGATAGCCGATTCGTTTCAGATTATATCCAGATCGACTGTGGCCGATGTTTAACCGCTTTTTAAAAACTGTTTTGTTCAAAGAAGGATTGGCATCGGAGGTAAACTCTTTGCGGATTACCACGTTTATAGCTCCAGTGCGTGGGGTGAGTAAAGTTGGCACAAAGACTGGTCTTTGTGGTTGAGGAGATCCTTCTTGATAAAGAAGCGGTGTAGTACTTGTTTTGTGCTAAAAGAATAGCGTGGCTTGCCCGTTTAGGGTGCTTGAATGGCAAGGGCGGAACATCGAGTTAATGGAATAAATGTTTGTCAACTGTTGCTTGAACTCGGAACCAAAGAGAATGGCGCTGAGTTTTAGTAAATAAACCCACGCAAAGCATCTTGTCCAATGTTTCGAGAATACCAACTTTTCTCCTTTTATATTTTATATTTATTATTCTCTGTAAAATGATAGACTTGCACGTGCTAGACGGTTTGTCGCCGCTGCATGGCGAAGAGCGTATTGCGTTTCTCGAGAAACTGACAAACATCAACGTTGCTGCTATAGATGGCAGCGACCTGGCTACGATTATCGCGGTGGCGGTCCTTTATTTGCTTACATTTATGTTCATGTGCTATGTGTGGTACAACCACGACTACCAGCCTATTCGCGCCAAAACGGTCAAACTGTGCACAATAATGTACGTGGCAGGACTCATGTGGATGGTCGGCGACTTTCAAATGAACGGCCTGGTGGAGTTAACGGGGGCGTGGAAAAGCTGCCGTGTGTGGGTGGTGTGGGTGCGTATTCTGTCTTCTTATATATATTCGGGAATGCTGATGATTCGGTTTTACGCACTCGAGCGTATTTTTAACCAAAGCAAACCGTACAAGGGCAGAGCCATGTACATTCCGGCCATTTGCTTGGTGGTTGTGTTGCTGGCGTATTGTCTGAGTTGCCAGTTTGTGGAGGGAAAGTATATTTCCGAGTACTTTGACTATGCGCAAATCTGCGTAGTCGACGATCGGTTTCGGTACGCAAGCATTGGCCTAATGTGGGTGCCGTGGACGGTAGTGTTGGTGCTCGCAGCCCGCCTGCGTAACATCCAGTCAACGTTTAACGAGCGTTACGAGTCTTTGGTTATTTGTATACTGGCGTACACGATTCTGATCAAAACCACGGTCATCCATGCAACGCATCCGTTCTATATTTTCGAAAAAAGCTATCGCCAGTCGGAGACGCTCATCGACGCAGTCTGCAGCTGCATGATCATCTTGCTCATGCTGGGGTACCCAACCTACCAATGTATGTTTCGTCGAGACGAGTATGAGAAAGAGTGGGTGCAAAAGCTACGTAAAGACGGCGTGGTTAAGAAATACTCGGGCAATTTGCAAGTGGGCTCTGCGTCGGGGTACTCGCAAATGGACGGAAGTACGTTTAATAGCCCGCCGAAAACCAATTACTTTGAAAAGGACCCGATTGACACGATCCACATGTCTCTGAACACACACATGTCGGCAAACTTTATCACTCAGCCTACTGTTGCGCATAGGCGACCGGCAGTTGAGTTTTCTGCGCTGCATATGGACTCTGTGGTATCTCTCGACGGCAGCGCTGACACAAACCCCGCGTATCCGTGGCATATCATTTAGATTTATTTAATTAAAATATAGACTTTATAATTTGCGAGTCCGTCTGGCTGAAGACGGACCTGGAGTTTCCGGTGGCACCGACTGACTGCGCCTGCGTTTTGGATTAAACTGAAACGGTCCATTACCGTTCAAATAGTCAATGGCGCTCTGACTGTTTGAATACGCGGAACCTGGAGCAATAAAAGCAAGCCCGGGCAACGTGATTCGTTCTCTGTGTTCGGCAGCCATGTGCTCGATTTTCAGCTGCTGGTGGTAAAACTGCAGCTCTTCTTTGTACCGTTTCTGGAAAACTCCTTTAATCACCGGATCTTCGGTGCGCCAATGCTCGGCTGCTATGCGCGAAAGATCAAGCTGACTGGCATTGGGAAACAGCCGTTTAATTTCTTCCAAGCGGTAGCTGCGGTACTGGATAAACGCATTGTGTGGTTTGGCAGGCTCTTTGGATACTTTTGTGTCTTGGGCGCTTTTCCTATATATAGCCTGACGCATTCGCTTTAACGGTCTGTCGATGGGAACTGAAGTGGGAAGAAACAAAACGTTGGTTCCGGGGATGTATTCGATGTATAGTTTGCCGTTCGGGTGGTGGAATTGGGTGACAGGCTGTCGAGAGAGTTCGTCCGAGGCGTTGTATGTGAACACGGCGCCGCCGGATTGTCCGAGGATTTGGGACGTGGACCGGAACAGGCTAAAGGGAGAGGAGGGCTCGGCTTGAGGGAGCTCAGGGCTGTGACTTGCACTGTTTCTTGGGCTGTCCATTTGCGATTCAAAGTTTGCTTCTTGTGAGGAGTAATTGTTGACGAGTGACCATTGAAAATACTTGCGTAGTGTGTCTCTTTTATCTTGTAATGTCTTGTGGCGTAACATATTTTTCCAGCTAACCAAGTGTAGCTGAAATGTGTCTGTCGCTAACACTGCACCACTGCGTGCATGGACATGCAGCGTTTGCAGTGCTTTACCAATAAATGTACGTGTACTGGGCGTGAACACCCCGCAGACATTTTACTTGCTTTGCCCTTTCCAGCTTGCTGGTCTTTTCCATTAAGATTCCCGCTTTTCGTCTATGCTCTCAAAGGGCAAAAGAAAATTATTTTTCTGAGTACACATGTGCAGAAAAAGGCAAAGAAAGTTGTCCATTTTATTTCTTTTAAAGCGCCAAGGCCACTACACAATTCGTTTGCCGGATTTCTTTATGTGTTTGGTCTTTTGGCAATACCCGCAGCTGAAATTAAAAGAAATATCCAAAAAGGATATTCAATAAAAGAGCCGTTGTTTGCAAACAAATGTATAAATAAATTTATAGACGAACAAATACAATGTAGCACGGCAGAAAATTAATTACGCTAGTGGATGATACGAGAGATGTCGTGCTGCGTCTTGTCCAAGTCGGGCATAGTAAAACTACGATGTCTGCCCGCCGAACTAGGCTGTTCAGGCTGCGCAAGTCCCAATGACCGTGGTTCAGCTACAAATGAGTGTGAGCTATCAGACTGACCGTTCGGCCGTTTGTAGTACGACGCAGTCGTGTCCGACTGTGCGGTTAGCTCCCCTGCGTCAAAGTACTCGAAATCAGGCCTCGCCCTATTCATTTTCTTGAACAGCTCGTATTTCTTCATGTCTTCCTTATATTCCTGCTTGTATCTGTTTTTAACCTCTTCCGGTTCGCGTTTCCAGTGCTCGGCAACCATGCGGGAAATAACAGTCTGGTTCATGCGGGGATTGAGTTCTTGGAGCTCGCGCTGCTTGACGCTACGGTACTTGAAGAACACGTTGCTGGGGCGGGCCAGTGGGGCGTGGCGAGCACGGGCTTTGATGATGCGGGAGCCGGTTACTTGCTGGCGAATGGCGTGTGCGGGCTGGACCTCGACGGGCACAAAGATGACGTTGTGGGCAGGGATGTGTTCGATGAATACCTTGCCGTCAATGGCAATAATTTGGCGGGCTGTGTGCTCAATGGGAGTAGCGTCGCGGTTGCTGCGCAGAACCATGCATCCGGGCTCGGTGATGATGCGGGATGATGTTGACATTTGCTGCTTGGGCGGTCCAGACGGTCCATGCGCATGCGGGTGTGCGTATCCGTATGGGGCCATCGCGTGGGCCATGGGCGGAGTGTGCACGGCGCTCATCATAGGCGGCATACCGCTGATAGGATATCCCATGGGCATGTACTGGCTCTGGGGCTGCGACTCGCCCTGGTACTTTTGGTAAGTAGCGTGGTAAGGTTCCATAGTATCGTAACAAACGTGATAAATTTCTTGTCCAGCAAAAAAGTGTATAAAATGCAGTATTTAATGGCAATAAGAGATAAATGCAATGGAGGAAAAATGAAGGATGCCTAGTTGTAGACCGAAGAAGAAAAGACGGGCGCTACTTTAAATACGCCTTTTCTAACATTGCTCCTTGCTTGGCTAACCATTTGCGCTCTCATTTTTACCATATTCGGAAACCAAAAGCGTAGCATTTCTTTTACGCAATACAGCTTTTTTCCGGCGCGCAAAGGAGGCGTGTAAAATGTTGAAAGAAATTAAATGCAAAAGAACGCTAAAAAGGATGCAGGGCGTTTGTTTTATAAAAGGAATTGGCACCGATTAAAAAGAAGGGGGTTGGTCTTTTAATGAGTGGTGGGCAAAGGAAAATACAGGGTGAAAAGGCGGGATGTCTGGCTTTTCCGGGAAGAAGCATGCAAGGGATAAGTCCTTGTACGAGTTTTGAACTAAAAGAAAAAGGAAAGGCAGAGGGGAAGCAGCGGTCTGAACACATGCACACGGGAACGATTGGTGATCAGTGATTAAGGTTAATCAGTGCAGTTTAAAGTCTTAGGGTAGATATTGCGGATAGTTGAAGTGTGTACTAGAAGAGCCAATACAAGGGTGAGATAGATAAATGTTTACTAAATTTGTTTTGAATATATGGCGGGAGAATCTCCAGCAAATGAAATAATATAATTATAAAGTTCATCTGGTAGATATGTTGCTCTGATTGTTTGCATATATATATTAGTAAGTAATACTAATTGCATTCCAAACGATTAGCCGTTAAACAGTAAACTATTTGTGAAAAAACCCTGGTGTCTTTAGCAGGTGCTTCAATGCATCTAAAGTAGTTAGTAAACACGATAACTGCATTCCCTGCTATCATTCCCTGCATTTTCTATTACCAGTGATCAGATTAGTCTTACTTTTGGCCAATCACATATTGTAAGTTTCGATCTTTTGAGCGTCACGCGCCCAGCATTTTTTAGTTCTAGACACTTTTTGAATTAAACTTATGGACTCACTAATACGCGATTGCAACAAGCTGGCAAAGCACCAGTCGGCGTCGACGCAAAAGGCGCTCGCCTCAATTGACGCGGCAATCATGCAGCTCGAGACAGCGCGCGCCGGACTATCTGGCAATACGCGAACAGACGATATATCGCGGGCCAAGGCGCAAGTAGAGCGGGCGCAATCGCTCGTGTCTGAGCAAACAAAAGAGCTGTACACAAACGTCGCAAAGTACGGCAAACATGTAGAAAAAGTGTTCAAACTAGACCTGGGTGTCGTAGCAGAGTCGCAAGCTTTCGAGGACAAACGGTCGGTGTTGGCGCAGGCTATATTGCTGCATTTTCTGCGAGAGGGCGATTTCGAGGCAGCAGCCAGTTTTGCCCGCGAAGCACAACTGGAGCTGCCGCATGAGACGCAAGTGCAGTTTGAGGAAATGTACAGAACGGTGTCGGCAGTGCGAGGGGCGATGCACGACCTGACGGCGGCGCTGGAGTGGGCGGTCGAGCACCGAGAGGCTCTGGAAGCACATGGAATTTTGCTGGAGTTTTCGTTGCATCGGTTGCGGTTCTTGCAGCTGGTGGAGCAGGGCAGCGCAAGCAAGGCGCTGGCGTATGCCCGGGAGTGGTTCCCACGGTTCGGCGGTGCGTCGCGGCCCGAAGCGGTTCCGTCGCAGCTCGATGAGATCGAGCATCTTATGGGAATCTTTATCTACGCACGGCGGCTCAACGAATCGCCATATGCTATGCTGTTCACTGAGCGGCGGTGGGAGGACGGCGCGCATGCATTCGCCAGCGCATTTTGCACACTTCTCGGGCTGTCATCGGCATCGCCTTTGAGCGTAACCATCGGCGCCGGTGCTCGTGCTCTGCCAATCGTATGCAAAGTGTCTGGGCTTTTGCGCGACAAAAAAGTCGAGTGGTCGCAGCAGAACGAGCTGGCGGTCGAAGTGCCGTTGCCTGATGATATGCGCTTTCATTCGGTGTTTGCGTGTCCGGTGTCGAAAGAGCAGGCGACTGCGGAGAATCCGCCGATGATGATGCCGTGCGGGCACGTGGTGTGCAAGGCGTCGCTTGATAAGCTGGCACGCGGTGTGCGGCCAGGCGCGGTGGCATCGGGCCGGTTCAAGTGTCCGTACTGCCCGGGCATGTCGAGCCTGACGGACGCCAAGCGCGTGTACTTTTAGAGCATTTGTATTACAGCATGCGTCTTTATCGAGGCTGTTGCATTGACCCTAGCACACACTGTATGCTAAGCCAGACATGCTTATAAGCCGAGGCTTGCCCCAGTCTTTTTTCAATTTTCGTAACATTAACGTATGACTAAATAAATCTTTGTATTTGAACTTTTCCATTACAGAATATTGAGAATGGCCTCAAAGATGCGCTTCTTGGATGCTTCCTTCATGGCAGCCTCAATGCTGGACTTGTGCGGCCGCAGCAGCTGCTTGGCGCGCTCACCAGTCACCGGCGACTCGAGCAGGGCCCGCACCGGGAACGCACCAGCACAAGCTGCCGGCACGAGCTGTTCTGAATCAACCAGCGCGTCCAATACTTCCGAGCCAAACTTTGGGTTTGACTCGGGCAGCGCGGGCAGCGTGGAATCGGCCGACTTTGGCACAGAGTGCTCGGCAAGAATGCAGTTTGTCACGACGCGGTTGGCTATCGGGCTGATCAGCACATGGTCTGCGCCGAGCTGGGCAACGTCCATACGCACCAGATCCAAAACGCGTTGCCATGCGGCAGACTTGTCGCCATGCGCACGAAGCAGTATCTCGTTGACGGCCTGGCTGGGCAGCGGATCAAAGATCGCCTTGGTCGTGTTGGCAGCCGCCCATTCGGTCATGCTGTCCGAGACAAACGCAGTCAGCTCCTTGCGACGCACAGATGCGTCTTTCTTACTGGTCAGCGCCTTGACTTTGTCGTTGTCGGCCAGCACCTGAAGTGCATCGCTGCCGACGTAGTGCGGGTTGCGGCCGCCCAGGACAAACAGAGGAATGCGCCGCCCGTACTGGTCGGCCAACAGCTCGCTCATCATTCCACATACGTCTTGGAGAACTGCTTTGTTGACAAACACTGTGTCATCAATACAGTCAAGCGCCTCGACCAGCACTGCATATCCGTACTCCTCACAGCAGATGCGCTGCAAGTACGGCTTGAATGCCTTGAGCATGGCCTTGCGGTCCTTGACCGATCCGTACAGCAAGCACAGCATGGCCGCATGCGCACCGTCGCGCGTATGAAGAATCTCAACCACCAGCTCGCGCATGGTCTCGATGACCTGTTGCCGCTCCGACGGATCCGCAAACCGAATATAATCCAACAGCGCACGGTGCACAATCGAGTACTGTACGGTACCTTTCTCAAGCAGCGGCGTCACTGTGCTCTTGAGCGAGTCCATCGCCGTCTCGCGCTTTTGCGGTGTCGTAGCCAGCACAGCGTCCAGCGACTTTGGGCCGTCGATGCTCTTGAACACGGCAAACTCCCGGCCGTAAAACTCTGCCACCAGGTTCCACTTTTGCTTGGAGTTGGCGTACACAGCAAAACATTCTTCCAGCACATGGGCAGCTTCCTTGTGCCGAACGAGCTTGCGCACATGTCCGTAGAATGATTTTATGACTTCGTCGCGGTACTTTGGGCAGTACTTTAGAATGCGCATCAGGATGTAGCGGCCGTACTGGCTGCGCGACAGATCCACATATGAGCCGTTTAGCTCAGCAGCAATCTCTGAGCGCTGCTCGTCGTTGCCGTACTTTAGGCACGTCTGCACAACGCGACTCATATCGTGCTTGAACGTGACTTCCTTAATGTGGCCGCGCAGCATGTCCATCATCTCCTTCATCTTGACCTTGCGCACTTCTGCGTCCAGGTCTCCGCGTCTCAACACTTCCCACAGCTTGCGAGCATCGATCTTGAGCTCGCCCGTGGGCTGTGCCTTTTGCCGCTCAACACGTTGCCGCTTTTGCTGCTGTCCGCGCGAGCCTGCATCTTCCGTAGTCTGCGGTTCCCGCTTGAATGTTTTTTTGTCGACGGCAGCCATATTTGCTAAAGTGTAAAAGGTAAGAGAAGAGCTAAAGGTAAAAAAATTGGAATGAAAAAAAAACTTGAGCAATCACATTGGGTGATCTGATTAGGTAGATTTCCACAAGCGGCGGATGGTGGCAGACTGAGTAAAATCGAATTGGTTAGAAGGGAGAGCGGAGAGACTGTACAGTCGGTTGCAGAGACGGCGCAGTAGACAGGTGAGACGACGAGCGGGAGCGGGCAAGCGCACGAAACAGCTCCAACCGCACAGCAGGGGCAGACCGACCAGTGTCCAGACACTGGATCAACACGCTGGTAGAACAGTTGACGGTATCACAAATACCACGTTGCTCCTGCTCAATAAAAAAGTTTTGCACGGGCATAATATCTAGTTTTAAATATATTTAGAGAAGAGAAAGAGTCAAGACCATTATGCAGCGTGTTCTTTATAGTGTTTGAGCAAAAAGCGCTTATATTCGTCAGGCGAGTCCCACAGCTGCGCGGCCTGTCCATTAAGCGGGCTGGCAGTATTCGGATCACCCAAAAGAGTCTGCAACGAGAGCAAAATGGACTGTACGTTGTATATAGCCGACCACTTGTCCTTTAGTATATCCAAGCAGATATTGCCGCGGTCATCCACATTCGGGTGCCAGCACGGCGTGTCAAACGAAATAGTAGGAGCGGTAAAAGGATAGTCTGTGGGGAACTTTAGCGTAAGTTTGTAGTGGAGCCCGGCGTACGCTGTGTCGTCAGCACCGGTTATTGTGCCGACCCAGTGGAGCATGTTGTCGGGCTGCGGAAACGCGGAGATGCCGTCGGGCTTGGCCATCATAAGCGCCATGAGCTCGCTTTGCAAGCGTTTGATGACGGCGGAGCTGGGCGCAACGGACTGGGCAGACATTTTTAGAGTGGGATTGGAAGCGAATGCAAGTGAAGAAGTAAACAAGAATGGTCTTTGTTTGGCGTGTTTATATTTATTTTCTAGGTTGATTAGATCAACGAGTGATTGGTAAAGGGGGTCAGGGGATTTATTGAAGAGACTTTTGTGTTTTCTAATGAACTGTAAAGGGGGTAAATGCATTTGGGCTTACAAAGGGGACTTCGATTTGCACGAGCCATGAGCCATGCGACAAACAGCCAGTTTGGACGTACGGTGTTGCGGCCGTTAGCAAAAGCCACAGAGTGTACAACACTCGAGTGGGCGAATACGTTTACACGAGAGCTTCCAGGCGACGCAGCACTGGAAGAAGCGCCGTACGCAGCATTGGAGAAGCAGGAGAGTGATGAGCTAACAGTGGATGTTCCAGAAGTGTTGTTGAGGGCGTCACGAGAGGTGCGTGGGCTGTGGAGCTGGGCGGTATCCGAACAACACGAGAATCCACAGCTGATAAGTGTGAGCCCAAGCGGTGCTCAGCTGATAGGTCTTTCAGCGAGTGCGTTCTGGCAGAATGCAGATATAGCGGCAATGGCGTGGTCAGGCAGCACGCGCTTGGCAGGGTCTAATATGTGGGCGCACAACTACGGCGGGCACCAGTTTAGCATCTGGGCGGGGCAGCTGGGCGACGGCCGCGCCATGTCACTCGGCGAAACAGTGCATAATAACATTCGGTGGGAAGTGCAGCTTAAAGGCGCTGGTCCTACACCGTATGTTCGAATGGCCGACGGATATGCGGTGCGTCGGTCGAGCATTCGCGAGTATTTGGCGGCCGAGCACATGCATGCACTAAATGTACCGACTGCTCGCTCCCTGTCTCTTGTGTTTACAGACCGCGTGGTGGTGCGCGAGGAGCGGGAGCTTGGCGCGGTGGTGGCACGCATAGCGCCGTCGTGGGTGCGGTTCGGGTCGTTTGAGCTGCCGGCGTCGCGAGCCGACCACGCGACTACACAGAAACTGGCCGACTACGTCATCCGCTACCATTATCCGGACATTACGCATAACCCGTACATCCAGCTGTTGGAACGGGCGGTAACTAACACGGCTCGTATGGTTGCGCGGTGGCAGTGTGTGGGGTTCTGCCACGGCGTGATGAACACCGACAATATGTCGATTCTGGGCCTAACAATTGATTACGGGCCGTTTGCGTTCCTGGATGCGTATGATCCGGACTTTGTTTGCAACCATTCAGACTATAGTGGCCGGTATGCGTTCAACGAGCAGCCACGAGTAGCGCTGTGGAATTTGACTCGCTTGGCTGCTCCACTGGCTGCTCTAATCAACCGATCCACTGATTCGTCTGAATCAGAAACTGTGAATGTAATTACGGATGCGTTGAATGCGTTTGGCCCGCAGTTTAGTGCCGAATATGCTCGTGTTATGCGCCGCAAGTTTGGACTGTTTGGCGAGGCCCGGGATGATGATGTGGACGCTGTAGTGCAGCCGTTTTTGGATCTGTTGGCCGAAGCTGGGACCGACTACACATATGCCATGCGTACTCTGTGTAGTGTGCCAGAGGCTCTGTCATCCAATACAGTTGACGCGGTGGTGGATGGGCTGGCACTGCGGTCGCAAAACATTGCGTGTGACGTCACTGCGTGGAAGCGCCGGATGAGCGAGTATTTCACTACTGTGTATGGGCCGCGACTGAAAATGGAGAACGCTGATGATGTGGGTGCAATGATGAAGCGCGAGAACCCAAACTTTGTTTTGCGTAACTGGGTCGCGCAGGACATCATTGAGCGTGCTGATAAGGGTGACCATGCGTGGGTTGACCAAATGCTAAAGCTACTGACAGACCATGCGTTCGACGACCATGCGCCTATGGGCATGGAAGATGCGGAAAAGTACGCAGGGCCGGTTCCCTCATGGGGCGAAGGACTGCAGTGCAGCTGTAGCTCCTAAACTGTAGTGTGATCTTGTGGTGCCCACATTAAATTAACTTTATTACCGCTGGATTGCCGACTAGCATTGACTAACGCTAGTCGTATTAGCATTTACCAAATAATCATAAGCCGCATATATGGAACTGTGCAGTTTATACGTGTTTCTCCTTTCTCGTTGGTGTTTATTCTATTTTAACTCGTTATTCACTAAGGATCATTCAGAATCCTAAACTGCGCTGTCGGCCATTCCCTGGACGCAGTAACCCGCATGAGCAACTTTGCGCAGTATACATTAGCTGGAAAATAGATCTTTGTTAGACTATATTTGCCACCGGTCTAATATCCTCCATTGCTCGTTCTGCGACAATAGTCTCTGAAAATAGGACAACCCGTCCGCCACATGCGAATACAAAACAAGCACAGCTGGTGGTTTTTGTGACTGAATATCACGCAGGTGGCGTTTACTTTGGAATGCAACTGTTACGCGCTTTTTTCTCCACACTCGTCGCATGCGCTCTTGCCTCCCTATATTTTTCTTTCTTTTCTTTATACTTTTAAAATGTCTATATCTAGGATTGGCGCTGCGTGTGTGCTGCTTGCCATATGTGTGCAAAGTGTATATGCCGATTCGTGTAGTGTGCGCAGCCATGCGCTATTTAAGCGTGACTCGCAGCCAGTATCTGGGCGCAAGTGTACAACGGATGAGCAGTGCACAGAGTTTCGGATCGAATTGGACAATACGTCGCAAAGCTCGGTGTCTGCGCAGTCAAAGTCGCGGTTGGGCGAGTTTGCATGTATCTCCGGTTCGTGTCGATATGTGGTCAAAGCAGGTAAAGTATAACATTAGCTTTATTTAATGTAACGTGCCTTGTCTAATAGCATGTTGTGGAGTTATAGGCGAGCTGTGTTTTAGTGCCCATGACTGTGCGGCATTTCAGCTGAACCGGCGCTGGGAAGCAGCCGAGCCATCAGTAACCAACGCCACACAAATTAAGCGCCAAACACTGCTCGACCAAAGCGACTTGGCGCGCGCCTGGTGCGCACCCGATTTCTGCACGCTCGAGTCTACATGCGGCGGCGCGTGGACCCTGTCCGGAGCCCCTCACGACACACCCCAGGGCGCATCTTCTTCACGGCCTATCACAAACAACACCATTTCGTGCTGCCGCGGCTTCCAGCCTGACTTTCAGTGTGCTATATACAACAATGTCGACTCGTGCGCTTCGGGATACACATGCACAAACCCTGACCCAAAGTCTAAAATTGAGCCCACTGTTGGCTCGCCGCTGGGCAAGTGCACGAGCCAAGAGCCGCACCACCAAATATGGATTGGCGTCGTGTTGGTGCTGATCGGCGGCGCGACCCTGAACATTGGGCTCAACCTGCAAAAGTACGCGTTCCGAAAGCGACAGGAGAAAATCAATGCTGAAAATGCCATGGTTGCAGATGCCCTCTCGCCGGCAAAGCCCAGTGATGTGTTCTTTTTCTCGTCGGATGCGTTGCGCAAGCCGCGAACTGCGGGTGGATCTGGTCCTGATGATGCTCGCATGTCGCCTGTGTATCCAGCGTCTGTTGACCATATTTACAGTCCAGTTCGCGGAGACCATGTTTATAGCCAGTCCCGAGGAGACAACATATATCAAGAGACTCGCCAGCCACTGGCGACCAGTCCTTCGATTACCGAGACTATTTCTGCGGCTGCGAACGCGTCCCGTATGAGCCGTATTTCTCTAACATCTATCCACAACAGCGTGGACCTCGCACCACGCCGCTGGCTGTGGCAGACCCGGCTCCAGCAACGGCTGGCAACCAAACGCTCATCAAACATGCCTATCGGCAACCCCGTATGGCTTTTGGGCCTGGCAATATTTATCCTGGGCAATGCCGTAAACTTTATTGCGCTGCAATTTGCTCCCCAGTCCCTGGTTGCGCCCTTGGGCGCCGTGTCACTCGTCACCAACGTCATAATTGCTCCGTTGCTGAACAACGAGAAAATCGGCTTGTTTGACATTGGCGGTATTGCTCTTATTATTGCTGGCTGTGTTATAGTCGTTGTGTTTAGCGGCATTGTACAGCAAAACTTTCGGCTGTGCGTGTTGGTGCAGCTGCTAAAGGCAAAGGCAACCGTGCTGTATTTGTGCGTTATTTTTGCTGCTATTCTGGCCATTTACATATTTTTGTGGTCGGTCGAGCGCGGTGTTGCACGGTATCACGAAGAGTATCGTCGGATAGATGACGAGCCAAATGCTGGAAATGCCGAAGATGCTGTGCACGATATTGAACTTTTGGAAAAGACACCTGCTCGTGCTGTTGACAAATACCCAGAGTCCAATGCCCCGCTGTGGAGTGACAACCAGCACAACAGCCAATACTCGCCTGTCCAATCAGAACCTGTAAATTTACACATCCCAGCAACCGGCGATAAAGTCACTGCCCGAATGCGTGTCCATCATGTGCTTACCAAACTGCAGTCGTTACCCAGCCTTAATCCGCTGATGGTATTCGATCGCTATATAAAGCCGATCAGCCCAAACTCGCGTAAAGTCAGGTTCGGACTGCCCTTGGCGTACGCCAGCCTGGGCTCATTCATGGCCGCACTAACCACGCTGTTTGCAAAGACACTCGTCAACCTCTTGTCTGCATCCCTTTTTGACCACGACAACCAGTTTACAAACTTTTTGTCGTGGGCCATTTTGCTGATAACCGCATTCACTGCTGCTTCGCAAGTATACTGGATAAACCAAGGCCTTTTGCGCTACGACGCATTGCTCCAAGTCCCTGTATTCTACGTGGTGTGGACTGTGTTTGACATTATCGGCGGCGGAATCTACTTTAACGAGTTCCGCATGTTTACCACGATAAAGTACGTGCTGTTCGTGCTGGGCGTGTGCGTTATTTTTTCTGGTGTTGGTTTGCTGGCCAACCGCCTAAAACACAATTGATTTTATGTTGTAATTTTTAAAGAGTAACATGACATTTTTGAATAGTAACCCTTGATTTTTGTGTTTAAGCCACATTGCGCCTTCTGCTGGCATGTGCGTCTAAAGAACGGCTGCAACTTTTCCACCTTTACTATTTTTTAATGTAACTGGATATGTTGTTTACATCACCGTACAAAGACATCTCGCTTCCAGCGCAGGACTTGCCGTCGTTTCTGTTTGAATATGCAGACAGACATTCGATTTTTGGCAACAACCCTGACCATGTTACATTCTCCGACGACACATCCACGCTGACATATGCAGAGCTTCGGCAACAGTCACATATGTTTGCGTCGGGACTGGTCAACCGCTTGCAGCTGCCAAAACAGAGTAATATTGGCATACTGTTACCAAATACAACAAAGTACCCGGTGGTTGTGTTGGGCTCGCTAATGGCAGGCATGGTGTGTGCATTGGCAAACCCGGCGTATGCGGTTGGCGAGCTGCAACATTTTTTGCAACAAGTGGATGCAGCAGTTGTTGTAACAACATGTGAGTTGGTTCCAATAGTCATTAATGCACTAAACCGAGCGAACCTGAATATGTCTCGGGACCGTATCCTGACCATCGACGGCACGAGCGATAACATTCAGCATTGCATGGTTGGCACTCCGTATTCGCAGTTTCGAATAACATCAATGGAAAAGGCGCAAGCAACACCGGCGTTTATTTTGCAGAGCTCAGGCACGACAGGCATGCCCAAAGGCATGGTGTTGTCGCATTCCAACGTTGTTTGCAATATTTTGCAAAACATTGCATTCGAAGCTTGTGATTCTATTATATCGGCTGGTGAGCACAACGTTACGCAGCAAACGCATGTCGTTTGTTTGCCATTTTTCCATTCATATGGACTCGTCCTAATGCTGCTTGTTCCGGTGGCCAAAGGACACTGTCAACTGATTATGCGCACATTTGATCTGGAACAAATGTGCAAGCTTATTGAAACGCATTCGGTGTCTGTTGCGCATCTTGTGCCGCCGATTATTATTCAGCTGGCTAAAAGCCCGGTGGTTGAAAAGTACGATTTGTCGAGTCTGGTGTTTATTAGCTGTGGGGCTGCTCCGTTGACTCGTGAGACTCAAAGCATAATACAGAAGAGAATTGGATGCGCGGTTACCCAGGCGTACGGGCTGAGCGAGGCGTCTCCGGTAACCCATCGGTCGCCGACATTGGGTGCGCCGGCTGGATCTGTGGGATATTTGGTTCCGTCCATGCAGTGCAAAATAATCGACGAGAGGGGTAATGTGCTGGGTAAAATGCAACCGGGCGAGCTGTGTGTGCGTGGTCCAAATGTAATGCTCGGATATCTCAACGATCCAGAAGCTACGGCGGAGAGCATTAAAAATGGGTTTCTACATACGGGCGATATTGGGTATGTGGATAACAACGGATTCTATTTTATTTCGGACCGTAAAAAGGAGCTGATAAAGTACAAGGGCTTCCAAGTGGCGCCAGCTGAACTGGAAGGCGTGCTCCTCGACCACCCCGCTGTTCTGGACGCTGCTGTGATTCCTGTATTCGACCGTATTCACGAAACAGAAGTCCCCAAGGCATTCATTGTAGTCGATCCAAAGATGGCCAGTTCAATGTTGGCCCAGGAAATCAATGAATGGCTAACCAAGCGTGTTGCAACGTACAAGTTGCTTCGGGGTGGGGTCGAGATCGTCGACAACATTCCTAAATCTGCATCTGGAAAGATATTGCGCCGAGTACTCAAAGACCGTGAACGTGCTCGTAGAAACAGACCAAAGCTGTAACAGCGAAGGTTCACAGTTTGGATTTTCAACATTCCAATTTGCAAGTACTTTTTTAGCACGTTTATTATCTAAAGTGTAGTGCCACCATGTGTATCAAGAAAAAAAATATATTGTCGCCCACAAATCTAACTTTTTTTGTAAACAGGCAACGTTTTTTAGTGCACGTTTGTGTTAGCACGAGCTTCCTTCTTTGCACAGCGGGCATGTGCATTCCCGGTCGTCGGTAAACTGCAAAAGAGTGGCGGCCATGGTTAAATGTGTAAATGTAAAGGTGCTAGGAGGATGCAAGAACAGCAAAAGTCTGAGGAAAAAAGTCAGTCGGCACATGGAAATCGGTCTTTTTATATACGATCCGTGGCAGACAGTTTCTGAAAAATAAACAAAAAGACAAGTTTGCATTCAACAATGAAAGGATACCCAATCTTTTTGCATATCTTTTTGCGCGTGTCTCCGGGCATGTATGCAGGAATTAGGCGGCAATAAAAGACATGTGGCAATAGGCATCTTTTGACGCGGGGGAAATCATAACTGCAAAAACATTCACAATCCAACAACAATAAGCAATAAATTGTGGTGTGTGGAGAGTGCATTAGGATACAGTTTTAACGTTGTTCTTTGGCAAAATAACTTTAAGGAATTCCTATTTTCTTTATCTGGTGATCTGCTGTAACGCAGTGTTGTCGTTGAGTGGTATTTGATGTTGCATGCACCATGGTAAAGAACACATAAATGGTACTTTGGTTTATAGGCAGATCGGCACGGCAGACAAGTGTTGTCTTGTTTTTAGACATGTTTGGCATTTAATATGTTCAAGCAATTTGATTAGTAAAATATATTTGGTAACGTCAGAATCGTAAAACATTAAATTGATGCTAGTTTATAGTAGATCAAGCGGATCGATGTGCAAGGATCGTGGAGCTGTTGTCCACCGGGCGGAACACGACATGGGCAAAAGATGCGAGCTTTCGGAAGGGTCGCAGTGGCACCGTTTTTGCAGCTCAGGGTCTGCGGGACAGTTGGACAGCAAGTCGTGTGTGTACGCCAAATCATCGAGCCACGCAACTTGTGAAGCATCGAGCAACAGCGCAACAGCCAGCGAGCGCACAGCAACATCGTCGTCTTTAGACCATTGATTATGGCTCAACGTCAATTTTTGGTCCATACGTTCAAACAGCGCGGTGTATGAGGGACTGCGTATAAAGCGCAAGTCCACAAGCTCCGAATTGGTGAGGAACTGGCATACTGTGCTGTTGTTTGAGCTGGGCGAAAGCCAGGCCATCGAGTTGGATGCGCTGAGCAAATGGCTGGAGTGTCGCAGAAAGTCAAGCGCATGGAACCATATTGTGGGAGCGGGAGATGCAAGCGAAATGGCAAATGCGTACTGTAGTTTGTGATTGTGCATGCGGCGGAACGGGTCTGTGGCAAAGTCGCATGGAAAGTGAGAGCCGGGCTCGAGTCGCCACACGCGTGTGTATGTACTGAGTGCTGAGTGTGTGGCAAACGGGTGTGCCCAGTACCGTACCATGTTGCGAAACCCAAGGGCATTCGAGTTACCGTTGATGTGTGTAGAGTTACTTGACGTAGCCCAGTTGTGTGTGATAAGGGCAAACGTAACGTTGGAGCTTGCGATGCTGCGGACTTTGAGCTGGAACTCGGCGGAAAATTCGAGTTCGCTGAGAAATACGTATGGGTAGTGGAACCGCGCGTTGAACCTCTGTTCAATGTCAAACATTGTGCGACGCACTTTGGTCAGCGACATTGTTCGGGTTATAAACAAGAAGCATGCCGATGGCACTCGGGGCGTGGATGGTAGCGCGGCCAATGGCTCTGTGTACCGCGTCGGTGCTGTGCTGAGCGCCTGAGCGGGTGGCTCATAGGACCGTGTGCGCCAGAGCACGAGCATTATAGTCACAAATGCTAAAGCGCATATCCGCCATGCGCGTCGCGCAATGATTGCCATAATACAATGTTTTAATGTATGCAAAACAAATAGAGAAAAGAAAGGTGAATGAAATATTTGCTTGTTTTCTCGATAATTTACTGTTATTTTTTGAAAATCAGTAGGGCATGACGGAGTTGGCATATTTCAAGGACACGTATGTGGTCTGCGGGACCGGTCGTGTGCTAGAAGTAATTGACACGTCGGTGCTGACCAACGGTGCTGTGACGCCGCTGACCAAAGCTCTGCAACGTCATCCACACGCAGTGATACTCGACGCAACGCTGTTCTATCCGCAAGGTGGCGGGCAGCCCACCGACACTGGACGCATTACTGGTCCAAACGGTCATTTTACTGTTGCTCATGTGTTTATGGACAATAAGCGTGTGTACCACCAGGGCACATTGCATGGCACGCTTAACGAGAACGACGCTGTGGACCTTGCAGTAGACGAAGATGTGCGGATGCGCAATGCGCGGTGCCATTCGGCCGGCCATGTAATATTCAGCATAATAAAGCACCAGTGGGGCGACCAAATGACTGAACGCAAGGGCCATCATTTCAGCGACGGTGCGTATGTTGAGTTTTCGGGAGTGCTGTCAGAAGCGCACGACAAGACTTTGCTGGAGGAGATGGTAGCACGTGTGGTAGCCGAGGACCGCCGTATTATAGTTACTGAGGAGTCGACTGGCAATGATGTGCTCCGTGTAGTACAAGTCGATGGCTTTGTGGCAAATCCGTGTGGCGGCACTCATGTACGGTCGACGGCTGAGCTGGGACATGTGACGATTCGCAAAATTGCTCGGCGCGCGGGCCAGAACCTGACAAAGATCTCGTACTGTGTTGCTTAGCTTTGTTCTACTTGAATTTAATAAGCTGTACACGTAATGTGACGGAAAATGAGGGACTGGAAGATAAGCATGTCACGCTCTCATATATGGTGCTATTGTTTATTTTTCATTTACCGAGACAATATGTATGTGTATTTGCCAATGGCGGAAACTGCCGAGTGTCGGAGATAAGCCAATCCCCAAATATTGTAGAGCAATTTAGTATAAATGGCATCTCCGACGGGAAGAAGAAATGACATTGCATTCTATAATTCCTCCTGTTTTACAAGTCGCGGCAATACATATTTATAATTTAATGGTCAAGCTATCGAGTCTAGTGTGGGGAGCATTGGCGGTGGGCCATGTAGTCAGTAAAGACATTTACGCAGACAAGCGGCGTATTTCTCTGGGCACAGGCAGCGATGTATGGATGGACGAGGCAGAGATCCATGCGCTGGTGCGCAACAACCAGCGGTTCCGCGACATTACTGATATGGGACCACAAGTTGAGCGAAGCAGAGCAAGTAACATGTCCGTTTTTCCAACAAAAGTCACACAGCAAGCAGTTGTCAATCCTTTGTTGCGCCAAGTATCAGATACTGTGCCGCAGAATGTGCTGCGTAACCTGACGTCGTTTCATAACCGGTACTATAACGGTGACTTTGGCCGGCAGTCAAGCGAGTACTTGTTTCAAACAGTTTCTACTATACTGGGCAAGCATGGACAAGTAACCCGGTTTGCCCACAAGTTTCCGCAGTCATCAGTCATTGCTCGCATTGAGGGCACGTCCCAGGGAAGTGTTGTGGTGGTGTCTGCGCATCAGGACTCGATCAACCAAATGGACCATACAGCCCGTGCTCCAGGTGCTGATGACGATGGATCGGGAAGTGTGGCTATTCTGGAAGCCATGCGAGTGCTTGTGCAAAGCAATGTGCGGCTGCACAACTCGGTCGAGTTCCATTGGTATGCGGGCGAAGAAGGCGGGCTTTTGGGCTCTACTGATGTTGTACGGGCATATGCAAACACAAGTGTCGTAGCTGACTTGCATCTCGACATGGTTGGCTTCCCAGCATCTCCGCCGGCTGTCGGCATCGTCACCGATTATACTGATAGCAGTACAAGTAACTTGGTGCGGCAACTCGTGCGTGCCTACACAGACTTGCCTACCGCCGATTTTACGTGTGGGTATGCATGTAGTGATCACGCAAGCTGGCATGATGCAGGTGTGCGCTCTGCATTGCCATTTGAAAGCCAGTTCTTGGACTACAACAACAACATACATTCACCAAATGATGCGTTTAGCACTGTTGATTTTGCTCATTTGTTAAAGTTTGTCAATATTGCCCTAGGCTTTATTGTTGAAGTAGCTGGCGTAGAAGCCTAGTTTTATATTTATTTGGGATAATTAACGGGGTGTATTTGTCTATATACAATTTCGCAAATAAAAATATTGTAATGGTCGAAAAGATTCAAAAAAACCAAACAAAAGAACAAAAACATGAAAAGAAAAGTTTAGAAAGGTGTGGATGATAGGTGAAGCTACATTATGTGGAGATTAGCCGATGCTCATGGCATTGCGTTCGCCGCGGTACAGGGCCAGCGGGACGTCATCATCTTCATCGCTCTGGCTCAGGCGCGCAACTGAGGGCTGAGACTGTGCACCTGCCATGTTCTGGTACGGGTTGTTTCGCTGCTGCTGCTGCTGCGGTGAACCCTGAAACTGCATAGACTGTGGCGACGTCGGCGGAGATTGATGACTGTACGCATGGCCAGTACCGTTCATATAAATCTGCTGCTGCTGCCGCTCGTATTGCGGCGACCGCATCACTACGTGTTCGCTAGCACTTGTATTTGACGACCGTCGCCGATTTTGCTCACGACTGTTCTTGTGCGCTGGGCCACCGCGCTTGCCACGCCGGTCACTATGCTGATGTTGCGGCTGCTGCTGCTGAGGCTGCGGCTGCGGCTGATACGGAACTGGCGACCCTGAGCGCTGGCCCGCCTGTTGCGACTGCTGCGAGTAGCCCTGCATCTGCGGAGACTGTTGTTGCGGCGGTTGCTTAGCCGGCTCCTGCGGCTTTTGTGGTTGCTGCTGCTGTGGCGGAGTCTTTTGTTGCGGCACAGGCTGTGCCGGTGTCTTGGGGTTGATCAGCTCCAGATACCAGAACATCATGTTTGACAGCAGCACCTGTTGCAGCAGCGGACGCCGTGGATTGGCCAGCTTAATCGACGCCAGCCGATAAATGGCCCGCTCAATATGTATCGGCAGCCGGTTGCTACCTGCGGCGGTGCGCATAGTCGGCGGCGGCCGCACTGGCGTAATAATGCTTGGGATCTGCGAATGCGCGGCGCTTTTGTTGTCTGTGCTGGGACCAGGCCGCGACGCCGATAGTGGCTGCTGGGGTGTCTCCTGTTCGCTCGACTCATCGCTGTCGTTGTCGGCCGGTGCGCTCGCTTGAGGCTTTGGAGTGCGAGCCAACAGCGCTGCCACAGGCGGCGGCGGGGGCTTTGGACTGGCCGAAGCACTCGGGCTGGGCACTGTGCGAGACGGTCCGGGCTCGGCGGCTTTGCGGTCCTTCTTGCTCTTGCGGTTGAACCGCAGGAACGAAATGGGCGACGGCAGCTTTGCCTTTACTGACGATGGTCCGCTATCCCCAGCTGCAGGCTGCGGCGGTTCGGCTGTGCGTCCAGGCTTGGCAGCTGCATGCGGGCTGTTGGTCGCGTGAGTGGGCAGCGGCGGCGGCGTGTCGGATCGCGCATCTCGCTCAGCAGCTTCAGAATTGTCATCGCGACCCCATTGCCACCACGAACCAGACTTTTTGTGCGTAATGGTTTTGCGCTCCAGCGTCGCCGGCTGCTGCTGCTGCGCTTGTGGTTGCAGCGTCGTTATCGGTGCAGTCTGTGCTTGCACAACTGGCGATGGTGCATCGTCCTCACCGCTGGCTTCCAGGCCGCTCAGCTCAAAGTCGTCGAAACCAAAGTCGTCAACGGCAGCAGTCACTTGCTTTAGGATTTCGGCGGTTGACATGCGATTTCCGTCTTTGGTCATGTTGCGGTCAGCTGCTGCCACGTCCAAATGCGCTGGCTGAGGCTGGTTGCCACTGCTGCTACCGATTTGGGCGTCTTCATCGTCGCTGGCTGTGGCAGGTGCCAGCGGTGACGACACAGCCGGCTGCTGCTGATGCCCACGACGGCCACGGCGGCGTGACCCGCTTCCCGAACTGGCCGTCGAGTCACGGCGCTTATTCGCCAGCTTGCTGCGCTTGAGTGACGACCGCTGCACATTCTGCACAAGATATGGCGCCTCCTCGCCAGATTGCACTGCGGCCTCCTGCTCTTCAGTTGCGCGCTCAATAAACGTCTTGCGGCGCACCAGCCCGGTTGTATTGCGCCGCTGTAAATTACGCATGACTACACGGTCGGGCATCTCGTCGTCTGACCCGTTATCAACCGAGTAGCTCAGAATCGACTTGCGCCGGTTGACCATGTCCTCCACTTTGTTGAGCTGGCTGCCGTGCTTCTGTAGCCACTCTTGGAACTCGCCCGGTGCTATCTCGGGATGCAGCCGCGCTGGCAGCCACACGTTCGATGCTCCATTCAAAATGTCTGAATCAATGCTGAATTCTTCGGGAAATTGCGCTGCGATTGCCCCGCGCTTCAGCTCACCCACCGCTTCCAGCTCCTCGTGCAACCACTCGTCTTGCGCTGCAGGCGCGGTTGCTGCCGCAGACTCTGCACGTAGCTCGCTGGCCGACCGCCGCCGCTGCGGTTGCTTGGGCTGGCCGAGTCCGTCACTGTCCAATTGCTTCATTTAAATGTGTTGTCTTCTTTCTTTCCGATTGCGCTGCTCCAGATGTGTCAACCAAGCATAAACAAAATAGAAACAATAAAAAGAAAAGTAGAAAAAGAATTCGAGTTCCAAACACACACAAAAACGCTGTATGCTAAAGCCCTTTTCACCTTTAGCCTTTTCAGCAATGTATGCGTGTTAAAGGTCTAAAAGAGGCAACTATAAAAAAGAGGCGTGGGGAGCAATAAAGTGAGACTGAGCTGTTATCCCGCTACGCCATTTTTTAATCTCACACTAGCTCCATTTTGCAGAAACAGCAATCATATTCGTAATTTGATATTACATTGTGTGATCAATGCCCCACAAGGCCGACTTTGCCATTTGCCCGCAAAAGTCTAGTACTTTTTTCGTCGTATTTGACATTCGTTATATCACAGTTTTGTATAACTTGTTATATTCTGTCCGCACCTCTTCCGTGCGCGTCTCTTCTTCGATCGGTTCTTCATTGAACTGCACATGTATTTGCAATGGTTTTATTATAGTACTATAGTGTAACTATTTTTGCTAAATAACACGCGGCATGTTATATTTTAAATTCGTGCCTTGTGAAGTTAGTAAACTACAACAATTTGTATAGTATTATTATTAGGTATGTCATTTTTGTTTCCAGATACCACATTTATAATATCAGCATGTGCAGTAAAATGAAGATATGTGTATTGCTGGAACTGCAATGTCAAAAATGGGCAAACGAGCCATGCAGGCCAGCAGTGGCAGATCAAAAGCTAAACAGTCCAGCACATGCAGATGGGCAGCAGCCACCGGTAGCTCTGACATTGGAATAAAACCACTGGCACATCCACTGACGCTTTTGCCATTAACCACATGGTGATTGTGCCCAGCACAGCCCAACAAACACAACCACTGTAAAGCCAAAGTTTACAAATCACAGTTGCAAGTTGACCAGTACTAATATGGAATTTTTATCGGCATCCAGAAACAAATGAAACTGGGCAATAAACCGCTCAAGCAAATAAAGTTCTGCTGCATGAAACATTGTGCTTAAGCGAGAGTGTAAATACCCATTTGCATTGTGCAACACGATAAAGCACACAACAGGTGGCGGCAATACATACAGGTACCATTTGATGTACTCAATCTTTTAAGGGTGAGAGTGTTAAAAGTAAAAGTACAGAATGAGGCCCAAGATTGACATTGGAACAGACCAGCACATGAGCTGGGTCACTGTGGATGCATCAAAAGCTGTGTGCCTTATTGCAGCTGTACAAGCACGATGGCTATGCCAATGTACTCAATGTAAACATTGGTGCAAAAGTGGAACTCCCATTTGCAGGCTGACCACATGACACCCAAGCATTTAAAATGTGCAAATGGCCATAAATGCAAGCCATTAACCAGACACAGAATTACAGCTAATGCCGCTAGTTTTGGCTATGCTAGATATGTGTAGTTGGCAGTGGAGAACTGGGTTATCTTCTATGTGGTTTGGTGTGTGGCTGCTAAAGTCACCTAAAGTGCTGAGCAATGGAATTATAAACTGCACGATAAATGTGAATCCAGTGCAGATGCAACACAACAAGTTTGGCCATGCATCAGACAACATCAGTCTACTGGAGGAGCAGCTTCAAATACTGAACAACGACATGGCACTGGTTAGCACCAGCACACACGTCAATTTTAATTGCTTTCAGAAGCAAAAGGTATGTAACTTGTAGGGTGTGCTTATTGCTATAGCTTACATGCATCTCAAGTGGATAGAAAAAGCCTCGAGATTTGGAAGAAAGCCAAGATTGCTGTTGACCAAGTGTGGCCCTGTTTTATTCATTTATACCTTGCAAGTGTCATTTTCAAATAGAATATATTATATATTCGCTGGTGCATGGTACATGGTACATTATGTCACTAGTTAATTGTGTTGCTAACATGTGTCATTTGCTTCTCGTGCTCCATGCTTCTTGTGGTGCATGCTTTGACATTGCTTGACATAATCAATAAACAGCAACAATAACATTTAAAAGGCAAACAGTAGCTAACAATGTGTAATTGTTGCCTGTATACTCAATAGAAAGTAAATAGTAAAGACAAATATTGATAACAGAATAGAGATGACAAGCATGGCTATTTAAGCCAGCTCAGAAATATTTAGTCTGTTGGATGAGTTTCTCACTCATTAAATTTGAAAGTTATCTTTTTGCTATTCTATATCCACATTGTTTACTGTGTGGTTGTACTGTAGAATTATACTTTTGTAGTTTCTGTTATCCAGTTGTGTTTGATTTCATATATTTGCAGTTTTTTGTATACAGTTCTTCTGCATATTGAGTATATATTTCAATACTAAATAGAAAAATTACTTTTAAGAATACATGCATGTTTATAGTATTTAAAACTACAAGCGCATTGTCCATTTATTAACCTGTTAAAATCCAGAAATAGTAGATATTTAGAATGCCTTGTAAAAAACCAAGCTGTGGTTTATATTTGCACATTTACCATGTTTTTCTGAGTATGCTAGCCAATTTTATAAAAACTTTGGATTAAAGTTTTAACGTATTTTTGTATATTCTAGCATGGTATATTCTAGATGATGCATACTATAGCCAACTAACTTTTGACATTGTTGAGTGTTGTTGTTCATGTATTATATATGTGGACATATGTGCAGAATACTATTGGTATCACTCTGCAACATAATACAGCAGCTCACCCATATAATCAAATTTATACGCATTGGCCTCTGTTGCTTTACTTTGGTACATAGCTTAACTTTCTGAAAACCAACCATGGCTAAAACTGTTACCACTACAAAGCCAAGGCTTCATTTGTTATCAAATGTTACTGAGATTTAGAAACTTTTTAGTGCAGTCTCAGCAGCCTGTAGCGCCAAAACATACTGAATATGTCTTCAGAACAGGGACTACCTGCAGAACATTTGGCAGCAAGCATGGTACACATAAATGTGTTACAACAGAACTACCATTGCAGTTAATACCCATGCTTCAGTGCACTGCAATGCCAGTTACACATCAGTGTTAAAAATCAACAGCAACAATGCTTATTTATTGTAGTACAAAAGGCTTGGTATTGTCTGGAGGTGTGCTGTAATTAGAAAAGTACTAAAAGTGCTGGTATGTATTTGGCAAGTTCTTTTCTGCTAAATTCACTGTGTTTATCCATCACTAATACAAAATTGTTTATTATAATATTTGTTGCTGAACATTTGCACATTGCTAGAACACCACATATTTTCCAGCTAAAGTACTCGACTATTTCACTAGCAATTACCACAATTATATCACCTGCCAATGCATTGGTTAATTTCACTGCCTAAAAAGAGACCTTGCAATTTAAGCAGTAACTATTGAGTCAGGTTTTTTTACCAAGCCAATCTCAGTTATTCACTTGGCATGTTTGGTGTGGATGGGACTGCCACACAAATAATTTGCCTTGTCAATATCAGCATGAGCATTAGCCATGCAAGTCATAGTTCCAGTTTATTCTAGCTGCATTATGTCTAGAATTTTTAGATATGGCTTGGGCAGAGACAACAATACAACCATTGTATTAATTATGTGGCAATTTATATTTTGCCCATGTTTCTTTTTCCCAATTCAATTATGTTTCCTATACAAAACTTTTATTATTCTATATGCTTTTTGTTATCAACAACTCCAGCCATGGATTAGTGCAGTATAACATTCCCTTTACTTGACAGCCTTTCTGGATATTCTTCACAACATTTGATCAACTATGAGTTCTTTTCTTTATTCTTTTTATTTTCCAACTATTCACTCTTTAAATAGTGTTTCTCTGCTTCTTCCTTGGTGTTTGTGATGGCTGGCTGTGCACTGTCAATCCAGCGATTTTTGGATGACAATATGTTTCATACATTTAAAGACTCTGGGTTGGCAGTATCGGGTGTAGGTGCAGTCAATGGAGTGAGAAACTCGCTTTTGTATGTGGATTAGAACACACAGATTCAGGGACAAAACATTACCCACCTCAACTAGAATGTATTATTTGGTCTACATATTGGCCCAGGCATTACTGCAGATAGTGTTATTGTGGTTGTTGCAACATACACTCTACTTGTGCATGCTTCTCTTTCTCTTCCCTACCATTTTTATGAATGCTTCAAATGTTTCTCACATGTAGCAAATCCATTTCTAGTATGAGGCAGTGTAGCTGTTATACTTTGGTTAAACACTGTTATGAATGAATATACTATATATAATTAAGCAGTTTTATTTAATAGTCAAGCATTTGCTGTATTAAACACTACTTTAAAATCATTGCTACTACTTATACTTGTTAATGTATGCTTCAATATCCTCAGTGCTAGGGACTGCCATACCAGCATTACTACATGCCTGGGCAATTTGTTCACATGCCTCCTTAAGCTTAAATTCTCCACTGTTATATTTGTCTATTATATACATGTTCATAGCAACCACAGCTTTAATCACATCTATTGCTGCCTGGCTCATATTGCTCATGTTTGTTGTTTTCTTTGATTACTTATTAAGGCAGCAGAAGATAAAGGTTTATAGAATAGTGTGTTGATGTGTTGAATGGTAAAAACTAAAAAAACCCTGCCACTCAGCAGGATTTATATATTCAAAGATAAAAACCAATTTTCTACTATTACTATTGTAAATATGCTACCATGCTAAATACAACCATCCATTCATCATGGATTCAACAAATTATTTGTTGAATTCCCAACACACCCCATCCAGTTGGCAATGCTTCCTTTTGTTTGCTGGGCACAAAAAACGTCATTAAACCTAGTAGCAAAGAACAAATTTTATTTTAAAAAGAGCTGTGGAAAGTCTCCTGCAGCGGACTGGGCTTTTACTGTAAGGCAACCTCATTCATTTCCTAAAAGAAGCATACGTCATTTGACCCATTGACAAAGGACAAAGGACAAAGGACATAAACTTCTTTTAAAAATCCGCAGCATGATGCTTACTGTTGGTAGTGCTGCTCTTGTATTACGGCAAGCTAGTGTTTTCTGGATACATACATCTGTCATTTGACCTATTGACAAAGGACAAAAGACAAAAGACAAAAGACAAATAATTCTTTCAAAAAACAGCAGCATGATGCTTGCTGTTGTCAGTGCTGTTCTTTGTTTTATGGCAAGCTTTTTTATCACCTAAAAGA
>JANBSY010000025.1:0-30673 GCA_027578435.1 Coemansia sp. RSA 1937 | reverse complement strand
CTACGCCCACAATTAGGCCGCCCTTGAACTCGTTGGTCATAATTACCTTGGTATTTACTTTTTTCTGTAGAGCCACCTTGGGATCTACTGGAGCAGGAGCGGGTGCTGGTTTGGCCATGGTTTATAGGCTTGGTGCTTTATTTGTGTAGCAAGAGTAATATAAAATGTATGGATAAATCAAGAGTGTGCACAAGTAAGAGAGTAGAAAAACTATTTTTTCGTCTATTCTTCAAGGAAACAAAAAAGCTTTTGCGCTTTGAAATACGCTCTTTTAAATAAATATATTCTGACGGGGTTATTTAAATTCGCTTCAAAGACAAAGCCCATCACCGTGTAATATTTTTTCTTTGTATGGTCGACTTTTTTAAACTGTAGCCAAATAGCCCGGGATTATTAAGCAAAAGCTAATCTTTATTTTAACCGACCACAACATCAGGCGACCCAGCCATTGTTTTGTGCAAAATAACTATTTCACAGGAGCTCTTACGAAATGCAAGGCGCAATTCATGCGAGCGTTGTTGACTGAACAAACAAGCTACCTCGAATACATGACCTTGGATACGCCACCTGCACTATTGAACCTTTTGCATGACGTGTGAAAAATCTAGAGAACTTTGGCGTGTAAATTCAAATCCAAGCTTTTATGTACGGATTCCGATAACTTTTCGCACCTTTCAGGATTTATTTAGTATTTCCCAGCTATAAAAATGTTTTGCCATTTTATCGCGTTTGCTGCCATTGTTTTTAACAGTCTTGCAGCGCGGGTTGAGCTTGACTGGGATGTTGGCTATGTGTTTGGCGCTCGTGATGGTTACACGTTTAAGCGTGGTATTGGTGTTAATGGAGACTCACCATTTCCACCAGTTCATGTTACACAGGGCGATACATTGGTAATAAATGTGCGCAACTCACTTGATGTCCCTACATCGATCCACGTACACGGCTTGTTCAACAACGGCACCAATTATTACGATGGCCCTGACATGGTTACACAGTGTGGTATCCCGCCCGGTGAAAGCTTTACATATGTGCTAGAGACAGGAGATCAGTCTGGCACGTTTTGGATTCACGGGCACACACGCCACCAAGAAGTCGATGGCTTGCATACGCCGTTGATTATCCACAGCCGCAAACAGCCGGTAATTGACTATGACGAGGAGTTGATTATGACGTTTGAGGACTGGTTCACTACAGAGTTTGCTGTGCGACAGGCGTATATTGACAGTCTCGAAGATATACGGACTCTAACGTCAAACTTTCCTAAAGCTTTAATTAACGGGTATGATGGAAACAAAACTGCGCCAATTACGTTTGTTCCAGGAAAAAAGTACCGTTTGCGCGTGATATCCATGTCGGTGAATAACTGGTTTAAATTCCGTATTCCCGGGCACAAGATGACAATTATCGAGGCGGATGGCGTCGAATCAATGCCTTTAGAAGTAGATGGACTAATTTTGGGGCCCGGTCAACGCTACTCGGCCATTGTCACTGCTCACGACTCGGCCCAGTTTAACTACATCTACAACGTCACTTCTTACTCTCAAACTCTATTTAGTCAGGGGCTGATTCCGCTTATGTATACGGGTCTGATTAACTACCGTGACGGCGCACCAGTTAAAACCATACCAGCGCCAAGTGACGAGCATCTCGTGTGGCCCGAAGAAACAGCCATGCAAGTGGCGGACAAACAAGTGCCGCTTCCAGTTGACCGACGGATTGAGCTAACTATGAAGAAGTTTACTCACACACATCATCAGCATCAAACCACGCTTGGTAACACGCTTTACAAACCGGTGCTTGTGCCCACATTGTACACTGCACTATTGATGGGCGATTTGGCCGCAAACAGCAGTGTGTATGGACCACAGACCAACGCCTACATACTCAAACACCTGGAAGTGGTCGAGATTGTTATTAACAATCCGGAACTTGAGGATCATACGTTCCATTTCCATGGTCACAACGTACAGGTTATTGAGACTGGACCGTATGGCAATTCTTCAACTGAAAATCGCGAACCTGTTGCTCATAAGGTGTCCGGGCCATGGCCTATGTGGCGCGATACAATTCAAGTACATGGATTTGAGTTTATTCGAGTGCGGTTTAGGGCAGATAACCCAGGAGTGTGGTTTTTACATTGTCATCTGGCGTGGCACGAGTACAATGGTGTTGCCGTGGTGTTTGTTGAAGCACCCGGTGTGCTGCAGCAGCGGCAGAGTGTGCCCAAAGAAATGGTTGAAATGTGCAAGCGTCAGGGCATTCCGACTCAAGGTAATGGCGCTGGCAATCAAGGATTTGACTTGTCTGGGCTTCCACCAGCTGTGTATCCGTCAAGCTAAAGCACGAACAACACAATCCAGCTATTCTCGCATTGAAAGCAATAAACATATCAAGTATATTAAACAATACAACTTTCAAAAAAATAACCAAAACAGCTATGGTGAATAACGGATTAAAATTGCATATTGAAAATTACCAAAGAATAGAAGAAACACGCATAAGCCGCCCAGTTCCATATATGCAGCTTATCATAATTTAATAAATGCTAATAATACTACCATTAGTCTATCCTAGTCGGCGATCCAGCAATAATAAAGATAATTTAATGCGGCTGCCATGTAGGGCACCACAGTGAATCTTTGCTTTGAACTCTTGCAGTAATTGTAATATTAGAAAAAATTTCAATACCTTTGTCAGCTGCCTGGGTCGATCATTCGTGCTCATCAATTGCATCTACGCCGCATTCTTGCATATCCTTGGCTTCAATAACATGACCAAGGCGTATATGGCCAATTGCGGAAATCAAAACGCTGCTCAGGACATTTCGGACCACCGCAGTATCAGCTGTGACAGCTGTGGCTTTAAATGCAATATAAGCTTTGTCTATATTTACATTGGCAACGACTACTACCCCACGTGCTCCCAATTTCTTGGCTATCTATGCCTAGTCACTAATTTATACACCCACAGTCAAGCCACCATTATATTTATTGGTCATAACTACCTTGGCATTTACTTTATTATGTAGAGCCACCTTGGGATCTACGGGAGCAGGTGCTGGTTTGGCCATTGTTTAGAGCCTCGGCGTTTTATTTATTTAAAAAGGTAATATAATATGCGTAAAAATGAGAGAGTATGCACAAGAGAAATTGGAAAGGGCAAATTTGAACCAAAAAAGTATATTCCGCGCTTGGCAATAAGCTTTTTTAAGAAATCTTGGCAATGCGTATAAATTTAACCGCCAAGACAAATCCCCGTGTAAATTTCAAATGTATTTTTGTTTAGGCGACTAGTCTTAACTGTATTGAAATAGCGCGTAATTATTAAGCAACCTCGTTATTTTTGTTTTGCCAAGCACAATACCAAGCATACCCAGCTCACGGTGTATCCATAAAAGATTTGCAAAAACTAATATAAAATTCAAGGCGCAGTTCACGCGGACGTCAGTGACTGAAAACCAGCTACTTGAAATATACAAGCTTGGGAAGCCATTTGCACTATTGAACTTTAGCACTCGTGTGAAAAACGAGACTTATATAAATCCAAAATAAATGCATTTGCATGTGTCTCGATTAGTTTATTCACACTTTGATTTATTCTTTTTTTCTATCTATAACTATGCTACGTCAATTTATTGTGTTTGCAGCTGTTGCTTTTAATTGTTTTGCTGCGCGGGTTGAGCTCAACTGGGATGTTGGATATGTGTTTGGAATTCGTGATGGCTTCACATATCGACGCGCCATTGGTGTTAACGGCGAGTTACCATTTCCGCCAGTTCATGTTACACAGGGCGATACATTGGTGATAAATGTGCACAACTCACTTGATGTCCCTACATCGATACATGCACACGGTTTGCTCAACAACGGTACTAACTATTACGATGGCCCTGATATGGTTACGCAGTGCGGTATTCCTCCCGGAGAGAGCTTTACCTACGTATTAGAGACAAAAAATCAATTTGGCACGTTCTGGATACACGGACACACACGCCACCAAGAGGTCGATGGCTTGCATACGCCGTTGATTATTCACAGCCGCAAACAACCAGTGGTTGACTATGACGAGGAGTTGATTATGACGTTTGAAGATTGGTTCACAACAGAGTTTGCTGTGCGACAGGCGTATATTGACAGTCTGGAAGATATACGAACTCTAACGTCAAACTTTCCAAAGGCGTTGATTAACGGGTATGATGGAAACAACACTGCGCCAATTACATTTGTTCCGGGAAAACGGTACCGTCTGCGCGTGATTTGTATGTCGATAAACAATTGGTTCAAGTTTCGTATTCCTGGACACACGATGACACTGATTGAGGCGGATGGCGTCGAATCTATGCCACTAGAGGTTGATGGACTATCAATGGGCCCTGGACAGCGCTATTCGGTTATTGTCACAGCTCACGACTCGGACGAGTTTAATTATATGTACAACGTCACATCGTACTCTGATGCCCTTGTTAGCCAGGGACTAACTCCAATGGTATATACTGGACTGATTAACTACCGTGACGGCGCACCAGTCAAAACCATACAATCACCAGCTGACGAGCAACTTGTGTGGCCCGAAGAAACAGCCATACAAGTATTGGACAAGCAAGCAGAGCTTCCGGTTGACCGACGGATTGAGCTCACTATGAAGAAGTTTACTTACACGAACCAAGAACATCTAACCACACTGGGCACCACGCTTTACAAACCGGTGCTTGTGCCCACATTGTACACTGCACTATCGATGGGCGATTTGGCCGCCAACAGCAGTGTGTATGGACCACAGACCAACGCATATGTGTTGAAGCACTTGGATGTTGTGGAGGTTGTTATTAACAACCCGGAACGGGTGGACCACACTTTCCATTTCCATGGCCATAACGTACAGGTTATTGAGACTGGACCGTATGGCAATTCATCAACAATCAGCCGCGAGCCGGTTGCTCACCAACAATCTGGCCCGTGGCCGATGTGGCGTGATACAGTTCAGGTGCGCGGGTTTGAGTTTATTCGAGTGCGGTTTAGGGCAGATAACCCGGGCGTGTGGTTTATGCACTGCCATCTGTCGTGGCACGAGTACAACGGCGTTGCTGTGGTGTTTATCGAAGCACCGGATGTGTTGCAGAAGCAGCAGAGTGTGCCCAAAGAAATGGTTGAAATGTGTAAGCGACAGGGCATCCCCACACAGGGCAATGGCGCTGGTAATCAAGGATTTGACTTGTCTGGGCTTCCACCAGCCATATATCCAATATCAGTCGAGGGCGCCAACTAATAAACAGTATGGAAACGAGTGTTTTGTTTACACGTATATACGACATCCTCCTCCCCATACTTGTTTGCTTTAATTCTACAATAATATAATAACATACATATGATATTTTTTAAATACAATATCGACATTTTACTTGTAAACCACCATGAAACAGATTAGACTTGCATCAGCCGACGGAGCAATCATTACCGTAGACCAAGACATTGCCGAGCAATCGGGAACGCTGCGCAACATACTCAGCGACGTCGTCTCATCCTCAGCCCCAATTCCTGTGCCCAACGTGAACGGAGCAATCTTGTCCAAAGTGCTCGAATACTGCACGCACCACCGCAACGACCCGCAACGTCGCAAGCCCCGCGATACTGTGTACGATGAGCCCGATAGCAGCGAAGCAGCTATTTCTCGCGCAATCAGCCAAATGGACGACTATGACGCAGAATTCTGTCGCGTCGATCAAGGCACGTTGTTTGACCTTATTCTTGCGGCAAACTTTCTCGACATACAACCGCTGTTGGACCTGGTTGGGTACACAGTGGCGAACAAACTGAAGGGAAAGAGCGTGGAGGAAATGCGGGCTACGTTTAACGTGAAAAACGACTTTACGCCTGAAGAAGAAGAACAGGCAAGGAAAGAAAATGCATGGTGTGAAGATTAATTTTTTTTGGAAAATTAACTTTTTTCTCTTTTGTTGTTGTTTTCAATTCCAGTATTATTTTATATAGAGCAATGGCGCGATTGGGTACAGACAAGTTTGTCGTAGAGCGCGAAAAGGAGGTGGCGACGCGTCTTTCGCCCGGCGTGTTTCCAACCGGACGCCAATCAGAGTGGTCGGCGCAGAATCGCACACTGACACATTCCGTGCATCCGCTCACCAGCAGCGTGGCCCTATGTGTGGCCGGCAAGCAGCCGCGCGAACAGCTCAAAACAGAAATTCGCGTCTACGAGCAAGACCAACGCATTTATGTGTGTGGGTTCGGAACAACGCCCGACGAACGTTTGTCGTTTATAAACGACACACACGCTGTGTTCTCTGCCATCCAGAGCATTATGGACGCCCGCGAAACCCATGTTGGAGCTGACGCTCTCTTGCGGATGAGCGCATTGTACCGCGAGGCGATGTTAAGGCAAGTGCGTGTGCTGCAGGATGCGCGCGACTCGGAGTTTGTGCGGAGCGAAAGCGATGTGTTCCAGGCGATGCACGCCGTGTGGCATTTGCTGGAGATTGTGTATGTGACGACGAATTCAGGGCTGAGCGCATCGGTGGTGCCATACTATATGGAGTGGCTGAACTTTAACTTTCCGGCGCCGGCGGCTGCGGACGGAGAGCGCATAATTGGCTCGAGTCCCGATTCGAATGCACTGGCGCAGAATCCTGATGTGTGGCCGTATGTGCAGAAATTGGCGTTGCGGGGCCACGTCACTACTGTGGCCAATATGCTTGAGCGCATTGCGCCGGCCCAAGTTTTGTCGGCGGCTGCGTCGCGGTGGGCCCGGGAGCTGGCGCAAACGGCGCGCGATATGCCGCTGGCATCAAGCGATGAGACAAGTGGATCGTTTAATGCGCGGTGGCGGCGGTGGAACTCTGGATTGCAGAGCATGGCGACAAATATAGGCAGCATGCTGGACAAGGCAGACGACGATGCGCTGTCGGCGCTTGCAATGGTGGTGGACGTGATGCGCGGCGATGCAGACTCTATTTCGCGGGTGGGCGATACGTGGCAGGATGTGTTGGGCGCAGTGCTTTTGTATAGCGAGCCGACGGCGCAGACAGAGCGCTTGCCGGCTCTGGCGCAGCTCGTTCTTGAGCAGTTCGAGTCGGACGATTTTACACTTGTGGACCGTACGCTGGCTGCGCTGGTCCGGCACGAATTGCCAGAGTTTCTCGTATATTGCAACCAAATCGACGCGTGGTTGTCGGCGCATGTGAGCGATCTTATGCAACACATTGGCATTCTTGACTCGTGTCGTCGGGTGTTTAAAGTGGAACCGCGTGAGCACTATTTGGTGTTTCTGGGCGAGCGCTATCTGACGCACGAGGGGCTGTGGCGTGTAGCCATGGACTATTTCGGTCTGTGTCGCACACGTGTGTCGCAAAATATTATGGGCGAGTACATTGTGCGCATGCCCCTTGAGTCTGACCGCAAGGCGCAGCAAGTACTGCGGGTGTGCGAGCGCTACAAACTGACGGAAGCAATGGAGCGTGTGCACCGCCAGTTGGGGCGGCAAAAGTGGCAGCGTGGGCGGTTGGGCGCGGCCATTGCGCATTTTGTGCGTGTGAACGACTCGAGTGCGGTGGGCCAGATTTGTGATCAACTGTGGGCCGAGTACTTGGCTTCGGGACAACTGACATATGGGCCGATAATCGACAGCGTGCTGGCAACATCTGCGCATGACCGGGTACGGTTCCTCACTGTGTACAGAGACTTCCACGAGTGTTACAAGGGCGGGGAGTTTAAAAGGGCGGGCAAACTGCTTTTGTCTATTTTGGTGGGCGAGATTGCGCCCTCGCATGCGGTGCCCGATCTGTTGGTTGATTCTATTCCGTTGCTGGAAGGTGATGCGCTGGTGTTTGGCGCCGATGATACACTCGAGCTTATGCGGTGCGCGGAGTCGGTCGCGCAGTCTCTGGTTGATTCGGATGTGTGTGGCGTGGGGCGGGATGAATTGAGTATATTCAATGTGGCGTGTGCGCGTAATTTGGCTCGTTCGTATGTAATGCAATGAGCAGTTGAACATGGTCAATAAATCTCTATTTAGTATGTATAGTTGCATAGTTTTGGTCTTTGGGTGGGCAAGAATGCACACACAATTATCGTTCTAGCAAATACTTTCCTACCACTACCTACTTTTTTACACACATTTATTATTTAAAAAACAAGCCATGGATATTCTATCTTTTGCTTTTGAATGTAAAGCATGCAAAATTAATTAAATATGCCGTAAGCGTTGTCCGTTTCACCCGAGCAGATAAACGTAAAATACAATAATATACATTAACGGAATGGTTCTATTATAAATAGTATAAATCTTTAGTTACATTAAAACAAACCACATGGCATATAGCGCTGATAATGTTGAATCTAGCTCAATAAGTAAAGTGTATTCTGTAAATTATATTAAAAAGCACACAACTGACATGTGTTAGCCAGCTATGCTTGTAGATTTTGTCGTTGGCATACCCATGCTTTTAATCTGAGCAAGCAACGCTAAAGGTGCATTAATAAGAACAAGTTCCATCTCGTCTGGAAACATTGCCATCTTAAAAAATGAACCATCTTCAGTACGAAATACTATAATCAGTGACCTCAGCTCAGGAAAGTTTAAACGTAATTCTGGATTGTTTGCATTGGTGGGCGCACAGCTAAATCGCAGCCTCAGCTTTTTCAAGCACGGAAACTCAACAGCAGTGTCATCCTTGCTGTCCATAAACAATGCCCATAAAGCATTGGCGGGAATGTCTCCAATATTCAATTCCACTAGTGTATTATTATTGATGCGAGGTAGCACCTCATTCGAGTAGGCTTTTATGTAAAGATATTGAATAACTTCAAACTTTTGGCTATTTGCGTGATCAATCTCGTATTCGTTGGAAAGTTTTATGAGTTGATTGGCATATACGTCAGTCACTTTGGTGTATAACTCACTAATAGCACTGTTAAAGTAATCATTTACAAGTAAAAGCCCAGTTATGCCCGGCATAATATGAGCTAGTTCCCGGCTATATTTTTTACACAATCGAGGGGATGGCGTCGGGCCAGCATCACCAAGGTTATAATAATTACTGTAATCCATATGTATATCTAGCTTGGTAATGTTAGGCCACAATTTCGCACAAGCTCGTAAAGCCTTTATAGGATATTGAAACTCTGCACATGTTGTGCTTGAACCGTATACAAATATTGTTGCAGATTTAACCATGTGTGTACAGTTGGCCAAAGCAATAATTTTTGCATTGGTATCAACGCTTTGCAAAATAGGCTTTTTTGCACATTTTTGGTTTGTGAAACATTCGCTGGAAATAATATAGATGTGGCGATATATTTTTGGCAAAGCAAGTGTACGCAACCGCTGAAACACGGCCAGTAAGTAGAGTCGTTCTTTGAAGTTTTCTCCAAGGTTTTCCATCCAAATAGGAATGTGCTCAAGTATGCCCAACAGAATAACATCTGGCAAAGTTTGCAGTGACATGGTATAATAGTGTATTTAAAATAAAGAAAAAAACTTTGGAGACAAAGCGGCTGGTTTTGAAATTTTTGTTTCTTGTTATTTAAATCTTAATCAAATAATTGTTAGCGATATTAGCAGTGAGTAGAGCTGGGCTGAGACTTTTGCTTGGAAAATTGTATATTTAACTACGCATTGTTAGCGTCTTTGCTGTTGGCATTCCCGCATCTTTAAGTTGAGCAAGCAATGTCTGAGGCGCTTTAATATTAATAACGTTCATCTTGTCTGGAAACTTTGCCATCTCGAAGAAAGGACAGCGTGCAGCATGACATACTATGGTTAATGAACTCAGCTTGGGAAAGTTTAACAGTAAACCCGGCATGTTTTCTTCAGTATTCTCGCGACAGTTAAACTCCAGTGACAGTTTTTTCAAGCATAGAAAGTCAATAACAGCGTCCACTTTGATCTAAAACGGTGTCCATGAGACATTAAAAGAAATGTCTCCGATATGCAAGTCAACTAGTGTATGGCTATTGACTGACGGTAGGCTTTTATTGCGACTCATGTTTATGTATAAATATTGCATCGCTTCAAACTTGTGTCTACCTGTAAAATCAAATCCATGTTTGCTGGTTAGTTTTACCAGCTGATTGGCATATGCGTCAGCTACATTGCCATAGAACTCGCAAATAGAAATATTAATGTACCAGTTCACAAGCAAAAGCTCAGTTACGCCCGGCATGATATTGGCTAGTTTCTGGCTATACTTTTTACACATACGAGGAAATAGCGTCGAGTGAGCTTCACCAGTGGTACGAGAATACGCATTGTAACTCATATATAATTCTAGCTTGTTAATGTTCGGCCATGTGGTTGCACAACCTTGTAAAGCCCCAAGAGTATTATGAAGCTCATCGCATGTTACGCTTAAACACTTTAGAGTTAACTTTGCAGTAATAACCATGTGTGCACAGTTGGCCAACGCGATAATGTCTGCATTAGTATGGATGTAGCCTGTAAATGGTTTACTATATTCTTTAACATGGGTTTCGCGTTTGTAAGCTTCTTCATCATAATCAATGTACATATTGTTATATATCTTTGGCAAAGCAATAACACGCATCCGCTGAAATATACCTAGTATATGAAGTTGCTGTTTAAAGTTTTCTCGGTAGTGTTTTGTCCAAGACGCATGTTGGAGGATACCCAGCAAAATATCGTCAGGCAAGGTTTGGAACGACATAGTTTAATAGTATATTTAAAATAAAATGAAACAGCAGAGATAAAGTAGAAGATTGTCGTGTTTTGATTTCTTGCTGCTATGTAAATCACGAGCAAATAATTGTCAGCGATATTAGCAATGAAAATTCAATGCTGTAGAACAAGTGCTTTAAAATACGGTTAAACGATCTAGCCTACTTCTTTGCGGTGATCACTCAGTGCCTTTACCGCTTCTTTAATCCGATCATAGAACCAGCGTCGGCTCTGCGGATCCGCAATCGGAATAAACGGACCCGGCGGCACATACCCTTCGGCCGTCGCCGGCAGTTTAAGCGAAATACCCGTGGCTTCCAACTGAATACTATGCAAGCTGCGTATCTCTTGCTCCCACTCGACATGTGCCTTGGACGCGTTGGCCGCGCTAATACCAATCGCGCCTGTCGCACTGCCCATTTCGGCCGACGATCCAGCCGCGCCTACTGTCATTCCGGCCTCATCTGGCTTGGCCCGGCGGAACACTACCAGGCGCTGATACGTCAACAAGACGACCATGTCGGAGCCAGGGAGCTCCAAGTGTGCCAAGTACGAGTCATTTGCGTAGGCGCCCTTGCTGAGCTCGCGCATCCATGCTTGGCCCAGGGCGTCGCGGGCCGAGTACACGGTAAGAATGCCGTCGCGGCCAATGTGGCGCGGAAGGCGTTGGCGGTCCAAGTCGCGCTCAAACACAGTTGTTGTGTTGCGGATGCCTTCGGTCACGTTGGACGCCAAGTCGAACATGCCGACCACAGGCTTGGTCACTACGCCCACAAGTCCTTTGCCTACGCCCTTGAAGAACCCGCCCACGCCTGATTCCTCGGCACCTTCAATAGGCCGCATAACGACGCCGGCCAACCCAGAGCCCAAACTTTTGGCCAACGACTCTGCGCCTCTTGCCACTCCATACACTGCATGCTTTGGCTTGTTACGTACCCGGCTCATGCTACGTTCCGACTGGAACCGCGGATCCAATGTGGCGGCCGACAATCCTTTGGACATACTGTCGGTGAACTTGCTGAAACTGTCGGTCATGCCAAACACCGTCTTTTTAAACAACGATGCTGTGCCGCGGGCCAGGCCAAAGCCAAAGTCTTGCGGCCGGTCGCTCATCACAAAGCCCTGGTACGGCTCGTAGAAAAAGTCCGAGACACCCGAACTAATGCTCGAGAACAGGCCAACGGGGTTGCCTAACAGATTGGCGCTGCCCACTACTTTGTACACTTGGTTGAACACTTCCTGTGAGTAGTGCTTTTGCATGCGGTCGGCCAGCACGGGCATCGACACTCGGACGTTTTGCATAACCAGGGCGTTCAGGGATACGGGCGCTTCGTTGACGTTGCCAATGGCCATCGTCAGTACGTTCATCGCGTATGCTACTACGCCAGGCGTGCTGGCCACGCCTTCGCCGGTGTGCTCGGCAGGTACTGCCATGCCGTGCTCGGGCGTGTAACTGGCCTCGCCGACGCCGCCTCGAACTCCTTCGTCCAGCCGCTGTGTGCGCATAAACGAAATGTTGATCTTGAACGGCTGCAGATGCAAGAACTCAAAATACAGCTGGACGCCGTCGTCGTGGGCACCGGCTTCAGGGATCGCCGATGCTAGCATCAGGGCTGCGCCGTCGTCCATGCTGACGTCACTGCGCCCTGGCACGTCAAACTTTACAAAGTCCAGTAGGGCGTACAAAAAGTCCTCGTCCAGTTCAACCGACAGCTCCTGTGCCAGCACCGATGCGTACTTGAAGTACTCGACGCCGTACGACCGGTCTTTGGCCCGTACCACCACAGCCTGTAGAGCCGGCGGGGCTGACACGCCCGCTGTTGCTGCGCCCAGCGTTGTCGGATACAGCACAATCGGGAACAATGCGCCTGGGATCTGGTTGTCAATCTGCACCCATTTTGCTGCCAGCCGTAGCGTCTGGTTCGACGTTGAGTCTGTGCATTTTAGCTCCACATCAGATAGCGTGGCAAACAAGATCTCGCTCGAAAGACGGCTGATTACTGACACGCCTACGCCGCCGCTCAGTCCCACGCGGAACACAAAGCGCGTGCGCTCATCTTCGACAACTTCGAAGCGCTCGTCGCTGCGTCCGGTACGCGTCGATGCTGTCGACTGCGCAGTTGGTGCCCGTGTAATGCGTGCGCCAGGTGCCACATACAAACTGTTTTCAGCGGTGTATCCAGTCAGCCGCAGCACCTGTTGGGCGCCCACTGCCACCACTTCAATGTTCATTGTGCTCGCTGCCAGCGCTGCTCCACGCCGGGGTGCTGCACCGCCAGCACCGTACACAAACGGTCTCTGCTCACCGATTTCTTGCAAACTGACTTTGCGTGTGCTGCCTTGGGCGCCAATCACAAGCTGCTTGCTCGCTGCCGTCGGTACGTCCCATGCGTACTCGAGGGTCTCGCCGGCGCGCACCACGTAGCTGCGCTCACCAGATACATGGCCTGCGCTGCTGCTAGTCATTGTAGCTGACTGCCGTATCGGCAATCCCTGCCCAGAAGTCACATATCCCAAAGTGCTACCACTGCCTGCCACCGACTGTGCCTCTGAGCCGTGCTTTTCCTGGAACTGCCACACCACGACGTCTGTTCCAGTCAGATTCTCAACCATGTACGGCCAGCACGTGTCTGCACACTGCATAATCACAAACAAGCACGCGCCTTCCAACAATACATCGATTTTGATCAACATCTCGCCTCGTCCGTTGTCCAGCGCATCGGCCCGCGACACCGGCATCCGCACATACGCACGTCCCACATCATCAATACTAAATGGCGCCGACCACTGCCCACCGCGCACATCAGGCTGCATCGCACCGCTGCTATCGCGATGTGCGCATGCAACTGTCAACAGTCTGCGGCGCGACCGGTGCAACGTATGTAGTGCTTGCCGCTCGCCGTCGCCAATCACCGATGCCGACGATGTGTTGTACACTGTTCTGTACTGCAGCGCCACACCTGTCATGTTCTTCACCACATACCGCGATGTAAACGTCACGACGCGTGTGTGCGAGTACCGACCACGTCCAGGTTCAATCTGGATTCCCAAATGTGTGTCGGTGAGCCGATCGGCTGCTGGAATAATCACCTCGGCAGCACTTCCCAGTGCGTCAAAGCTCAGTGGTCGGCTCCACTCTGAATCAGCTACACGCACCAACGCTCGGTTCTTCAAGTCGTATGAGCCAAACGAGAACATCACGGGACGTGCATCGGTATCTGTGCCGCTAGCTGGCACTGGCGCCGACTCGGCCTCCAGTGGCGCATTGCGCTGCAAGTCCTGGCCGGCTACTGCCGATACGCCCTTGAAGAAGCCTTTGCTCGAGTAGAACAGCTTGAGTCCGCTTCGGTTGACCATCACATATGGCGCGTAGATGCTGACGCGCCGGCAACGACCGCCCGAACTAGAAATATCCATGCGGTGCAGCTTCAGCGCCAGTCGAATTCCCTGCCGATCAGCAACTGTAATGGTATCGTCAACCGGATACTCGTCCTCATCGCTCGTCTCAATAATCGTCCCGTCACACTGATCAAATCCTGCATCAGGAATGCGCATCGTCAGCAGCACCAAATGCCCTGGCTGCACTGCATGCACTGCAGCTACTCCACCACGTGCCAGCCCGCTGATCCACTTTCGGCCCACGGTCTTATCAATCACACACACTTGCAGCGCGTAAGGCAGCAGGTTCTCAATCTCCAGCGGCGGCGTCATTACAAGCCGCATAAACGGGTACTTGTACAGCGCTGGGTTGCGCAAATCACACAGCGCATTAAAGTGCACGTAGAATGGCATAGCATCTGACGCTGGATCAAGGTCTGCATGTGTATTACGCCCGCCTCCGTACGCCGCCGTGCCAACATCAGCGCTTGTTCCAGGCAGACAACACACTTCGGTGCGTGCATCTTGCGCCAAAAAGTCGCGCCAGTAAATGTACTGGCTGCTCCACGCGTACCCAAACCCTTCTGGCCGCACACGCACTGCGTACTGATGGCAGAACAAGATTGGCAGCGGCAGCTCAGCGCCCGGTGCAATCACAGCTGCATCTGTGCGCAGCTCGCCACGGTAATCGCACATGGCCACTTCCATTGCCACTCGCGTGTTGTTGGCCAGCACCAATGGACTGCGCAGTTCTACGCGCTTAACCAGGTTCACTGCGTCCAATCGCACTTCGACTGCAACGCGATGGTGAATGCCGTCGGCTGCTGGCTGCAATGTGTAGTGTCGCACACCTTCGCGGTCCACTTGCACACGGCGCAGCCACTCCCACTTTCCGTTGGCAAACTGGATTCCTATGTGATGCGCAGTGGCCTCCAGTTGTTCGCGCCGCCGCCGCCAGTCCTCGAACCGCCATGGCAGACTTTCGCCGTCGCGCAGCAGCACTGGACTGGTGTCGATGCGCTGCGCTCGGGCTGCTGCTGCGCCTTCGGCCACATCAACCCATACGTGACAGTCAATGCCTGTGCGGTTGACGAGCACATACGGCATGCGCTCGCCTGACGCTGTGCCCCCCTGCGCTCGCTTGGCCACCTCGTCGTCCCACTGCGCAGCAACGCCCAGCGTCTCCTCAATCAGCGCATGCGATGCATTGACCAGCAGTCGGTCTGCCGCGCTAATGTCAATACGCTGTACGTCGCCCTCATATGCCATGTTCACCACAAAGCGCCATGGCTCTATCACGGGCTCCCAGTGCGAGTTGCGCCGGTTAAAGTACGACGCTTGTAGTTGGACGTCGCTGCGTACCCGCACTCCCAGGCTCCAGTCGGTTGCGTCCACATGGAACTCTCGCGCGGTGCATGCGTACACTGGAAGGCCAAACATGTCACGGATAATCACCACACGCAGTGACGCAACTGTTGCACGCATTGTCTCTTTGATTATCCGTCCTGAAGCCAGTGCTGATATGTCCGGCGAGCTGTACTCGCTACCGACTCTTTCGCCTTGTCCACCTTCCTGGCGCAGCGCTGGCGGTGCTGACACTGCCGATGACACATCGCTTTCATCCGATGTGCGTACCTGTGGATGTACCGAACTGGCTCGCAATCCCAAGTCACCTGTTGGTTCCGATGATTGTTCAGCGCTGCCTTGGCTACTGTCTCGGTACATCAGCTCCATCGCCTTGTTAAATATCTCCAGCATCAGCAGCACGTCATTTAGTCCCAGCCGCAGCAGCAAATTACCCACATCTACTGACACATCCGATACCTGGCTGGTCTGCCCGCCACTCGTTGTCACTCGCGAATCCATTGTGGTTATCACTGTAAACGGGTCCATTACGTTGCGCGACGTCTCCTGCCGCCGGTCAATTGTGCACAACGATACGCCAATCTCGTCCATCGTCGCACAGAACAGCCCCTCTTGGGCTAGAATTATCTGGTTCACCGATAGAATCAGTGCCTCGGACGCCCGGCTGCTTGGATTCGCCAGCAGGATAATCTCGGCATGCAGAATATCCACCTTGTATATCAGTCCGCCCGTGGTCTCTGTCATCTGGCTGCTCTTTGGGCTCGCTGGTGATTTGCCTTTGGCTGCTCCACCCTGAAGTGCCACTGGCGGTGCCTGTGGTGGCTGCGGTGGGAAGGCGCTGGTGGCAAATCCCATCAGCATAAACACATGGTCAAGCACCAGGATGATGCGTGGACTATCCAGCGTCAGCAGCACTACCATATCCTGGTTCGGCCGCATGTCTACATGACACACTAGCTGTGGGCTGCCGCCATCCTCCTCAACCGGCGTGTCCTGCGCAATCGCGTGCATGCTGCCGTGGCTATGAGTATCTGGCGAGCCCTCAGACCCTGCAGCTACTGATGTCGCTGTTGGTGCTGACTCTGAGCGGTCGCCCGTGCTAGCCGACCTGCTCTGCGACATGATTGTCGGGCTGATAATCTGCGTAAACTGGTTGTCAGTGCCCGGCCGCGTGTCGTACGCTCTGACAGCCACAATAGCAATCTCGGCCTTGCTGTCGCCATTGGCCTTGGCCCGGTACTTTACTGTCAAATCATTAATATCCATGCGAGTAAACGACGCCTTGCGCATGCTGTCCAGGTCAAATCCACTGCCTTGGAACAACTCCAATTGGATGGTCGACAGCGTCACAAACATATCCACCGTTGCGTATTGCCCGGCCCGCTGCTCCTCGCTCAACGATGCGTTGTTTTTCGCATCGTCAATTTGGCGCAGGTTAGCCAGCGCCTGTCGCGTGTCTGTGGCAGCTTTGGTCGCTGGGTTCTCGCGCAAAATGTCCAGATCCAGCAGTCGGTCGCCGATGAGCGGGTCAAGTGGAGCTGGCACGTTTGGATCGTTGCCAAACACGCGCACGATCATCATCAGCAGATCATAAACCATCTTGTATTGGTACTCGGTCAGCTTCATCTTGATTGGGCTCAGCATGCCCACCAGCTCAGTCACTGGTCGTGGACACCCGGCAATATGGCCTTGCATGAGCACATGCATGTCCATCTTGTAGTCAACGTCTTCGAGCATCTGCAGCACTTGTTCACCGCGCTGCCCAAACGAACCATGGTCGCTCGTATCCTCGTCAATGACAAACTCTGACTTTAGTCCAATCCGCTGCAGTGCCAGCGAAATGTGGTTGACGTCCCAGTCCCGGCCCACCTCGTGCACTGTGGTAAACTCGTTTGATATGGTCAGCTCGCCTGGCTGCGCAACTATCACATCAACTCCGAGGCGGTTGCTGTTACCAGCATCAGAGCTGCTCGAGTATGGCACAATGCCGTCGCGGGGAAAAGTTATTACTGGCGCTGACATGACAACGTCAAAGTGGCACTTGTTACCGCTGCCAATCATCTCCTCGGTCAGCTGCGTGGTGCCGTATGCCGCCGCCTGCCGCGCCGCCTCAAACAGCCCGTGCATTGCTGAAAATCGCGACCCAAACAGCAGCAACTCGCACAGTGGCCGTTCAATAAACGTCAGATGCGCTGCGCCCAGACGCAGCTTGACTGTCGCATTGTGGCCCGGGTAGCTTGGCGAGCTCGTATCGAACGTTTCGTAGCGGAAGTCAGCCAGTTCATCGCCTTTAATGTACAGAAGCAAGCGGCGTGGATCTTGTTGCGCCTGGTGGTTAAACTGCTTGGTTTCTGACATTGCACTGCTTTCGTCCGAGGGCATCAAGTCGAGCTGGTCGGCCAGCGTAATATTTCCAATTGTGGCCTCTACCAGCATTTGATGTGTCAAAAGCACGCGCATCGAGGCAGCGGTTACTGATAGCAGCGCAATAGGCGTGCCGTCGTCGTGGCACAAGCTAAAGTCCGTGCCCTTGAACCGCACATCCACTCGAATCGTGTCCAAAGCCTCTTGGATCAGAGTGCTCACGTTATCTGAAACATCCTTATCAGCTTCAGGCTTTGGCGACTGTTTGCTGTCCTTTGCACTCGATTCGCGCAAAGCAGCCGGCTTCTGCACTCCCTCATCGTCGGTAAACGTCTTTAGGATATAGTCGTATGTGGTTAAAATGGTCTTGCGCACAACCATCAGGTCCAAGTATGAAATATCCACATCCACGGTCTGGCCAATCGACTCGTAAGTGGTTGTAAACTCTGGATGGTCTGCCTGGCACCGGTGGTACTTTACAACTACCAGGTTTTTGTCTGTCTCGCCGTTAGCGTCTGCCTGAGCAATGTCAGAGGTCAGAGCATACACGCGCTGGCTAGTGGACTGCTGCTCCGGTAAATCTGGCGTCTCGTCGTTGTCGCTGGTGTGCTCGGGCGCTACACAGGCATTGTTGGTCATCAGGTGGTCCTCGACTGTAACCTGGTGAATGGTAACGTCGGCAAACAGATCGTATGGCCGGTTAATGCACTCAACTGCCAACCCCGTAACGGCAATATCGCCAATGTGCAAATCGTCCCGTCCGTCGGTATGTGTGCGCCAAACAAAGCCCACAAGGTTGTCTACAGAGAAGTTTACACGCACAGTGACCCGGTCGGGCTCTTTGCCCACGTTTACCCGAGTCTCGTGCACAACTTTGCGCTGTAGCTTGCCTGCCGGTGTTGCGCCAGACTGTTCCTCGCTCATCTGATCGGTAGACTCAAAGAACTCATCGCCCTCGTCATCCCGCTCGCTGCCGTCTTTGCTGACATAGCCAGTTCCAGGCTCCGAACCGGGCTCTGTCGTGGAATCAGTCAATGTCATTGAATCCATAATAGCAGTTGAGCTGGTATTGGAGCTGGCAAACAAACCGCCCGCACCAAACGCCGTCGGGGCCTGAGTGACCTCATACTGTTGCGTCAAGTCCACATCCTCGTCTTCAATGGCCTCTAAAATAAGGTCGATGCTGCTCATTAGTGCCTTGTACTTTCGGTCCGAAAAATACACTTGTAGCGATGGGAGACTGCCGTCGATTGTGACTTTGGGCATGTGTAGCGGCGGCTCGCTTAGGATGCACAGTCCCAAGTCAAAGTTCAGCTCAATCTTGTCCACAACGTGTATCTTTTGGTCAGCCTCGCCGTTGCGCAGAGCGCGCATGCACGTTGCTAGGTCTTTGCCAACTAGTAGCTGCGTGCTGTGCAGCTTCATGTCAAAGTGGTCGTACATTAGGCTTTCTAGCTCTTTCATCTCGTCGTCGGACAGTGCCTGGTCGTGCTTTTGGCAAATACGCTCGGTTGTTGCGTTGTCAACCAGCTGGGACTCTATGGTCAGATAACCTGTGTCCAAAACAACAACTTCGCTATTCGGATCCAACATATTCTGTGGAATGACAAACACAGGAGCGTCGAAATCCACCTTGACGTCGACCGTTTTGTGTTTGGCCAGTGCATACTCCAGCCCGGCTCTGGTCTGGTCGCGGAACCCAGCCATTGACTTTGACGCGGCAGCAATCAGTGCGTGTATAGACTCGGCCGATGCACTGGACGGCGGCTTAAAGTAGTCCATGATCGCCTTGACTGCGACCGGGTGGTAGATTACATTGAGCGATTTGACTTTAACGTTAATCACCGAGTCGGCATGTGCATCAAGCGGGTCCTGCTCAAAGTGCACCTGCAAGAATGGGTCCTTGAGCTTGCGCCCAATGTCTAGCATTGGAGAGGCATCGGTACTGCCATCTTCGCCCTGGTTGATATGCGCACCCAGCCCTCCTGGAGCCGCAGCCACTGCCATAAACACGCTCTCCTCGTCCTCACAAGTACTTGCATCGCTGTCGCAGTCATCATCGCTCTGCACGTATATCATGCGGGGATACTGCGTGTTGGGCAGTGTACCGTCAACTACCTCAAAGCGGTGCATCGACACATCGACGGAAAGATTCTGCGGACGCTGAAGCAAGTCAATCTTGAGGATGTTGAACATGAAGCCCATCAGCGTATGGTCGCGTGTCTTGCGGTCGACTTTGAGCTTGAGTGAGCCCGATCGCAAGATGGCCGTGGCTGCCAGTTTGATGGTTTCCTTGGGCAAATCATCGTCGGTAGCGTTGTCAGCATCGTCTTCATTAAACTCGATGGCGTCGTACAGCTCCTGAACCTGCTTTTCGCTCAGCTGGGCACTGTCATCTTCAAATTCAACGCCATCGCCACTTTTCTTGGATGTGTCCTGGCTTTGTGCTGGTGCTCCAGTGACCCAACTGCTGACCCAGCCGCCGACCCAGCCAGTGACGCCAGTGCCACCCGCTGTAGCATTGTCAGCAACTGCAGCGCCGCCAGTTTTGGCCTTGTTGACCTCGGTCTCACGCTTGCGAATCAAGTACTGCTGCTTGCGGATTGTGGGCTCAGCCTGGGCTCGGTATTGGCGAATATCCTCATACGACAGACTGTGGTGGAGCAGATCAAGGGCCTTGGCATCAGCGTCGCACAACGTGCCGTGGTTGACATTGGATGCAGTGTACAGACGAATATACAACTGGCGCTCTTCACGGCGCTTCTTGCGGTACGCCCATGTTTTGCGGTAGTTGTGCTCGTGCACCTCGTCGTACACGCTGCGGATGGCAAACAACATCCATGCGCGCGGGTCGTCTTTGGGACGCACGCCTGGAGGAGGCCGGTGCTTGCGGTACCGGCGCTGGCGCATGGCATAGTCAAATGCAGTGGTCAGAAGCAACACGTCTTCGTATTGCTTGTCGTCTAGCTCAAAGGCCAACTGGTCAAACTCAAACTTGACCATGGTGCGGATATCTTCGGGCGACGGGCGCTTGTTCATGGTCAGCTTGCCCAAACCAACCACAGGCAGCAGGATAGATTGGCGGCATCGGTGTTCTTCCGAGTTTATTCCCTGGGTGAACTTTGTTACCAGCTCGTCGTGGCTCAGTCCTTGCATCGACTGACACTCGGTGTCCCAGTAGACCGAAAGCTGAGCCAGTTTGAGCAGCTTGTGGATGACGCTGCCCGAGTCGTGCAAGAACGTTTGGCGCCATTCCTCGTCAGTAGACACGGCTGACAGTTCGCTCAGAGTTGCGCCAACGGCAAACATGTGGTCGGGATTGCTGATATGGTCCTCGTAGCGCACATGAATGTTCTCAATGACAATTTGCAAGTTGTCGACAATTTTTGTCACCAACTGCTCAGTAAATGACGCCTGCTTCTTTTCCTCACCGGCAGATGTTGCGCCCTTTTTCTTAAGCAGCTGTTGCTGGCGCAAGAGATCGTCGTTTTCGAGGTGCTGCATTTTGCGCTTGTACTCGCGCTCGTCTTCGCGTTCGGGATCAAAGTTCTCCTGGAACCGCGGAGTGGCAAGTACGTATACGTTGTCGATGTGGATGCGCACTGGCTCGCCCTTGAGATTTGACCAGGGAATCGAGATGGTCAGAGTGCCAAGCCATCCTATATTAAAACACGTGGATTAGCATATACTGTTTGCAGGTTCACCTGGTTGAATATACGCACCTTCTTTGATATCTACGGGCAACCGCAGCTTATCCAGAGCGTCGGTCTTTAGACGCAGCTTTTCAAGCTTGACGTCACCTACAAGTTACAGAATAGAGTTGACAGTTAGCGTTGGCACTAGAATAAGCCTCCAAAAGTACAGACAAATGCGTACCCTGCCAAATGCCAAGCTTGAGCTGAGTGGTTTCCAAATTGGTGACATAGTTGCCCAAGAAGCGGTTTAGAATGGTCGCCACCACACCCTCAAACATTTGCCGTTAAACTGAGAGTGTTGAATTTCTAATGTATTAAAATAGAAAAGAAATAAGAGTACAAGAAAGTCTTGCAGACGTCAGCAGGTTCAAAACCTAGCAATTCTGCCCCCTCGTCCCCGCATTTATCGATGACGTTATATGATTAAAGAGTTATATCACAGCATGCAGAAAACAATTTGTTCTGGCCTGGTGAAGCGCAAAAGACCGGGGCAATGCAGATTAGAGACCGCGTGCAACAGGGTTTGACCGTTGGCGCGTTGCCCGGAATGGACATCGTTTCATTCGCACGAATTAGGTAAAGAAACGGGATCTCTTTTCTGAACAATAGATGCTGATGAGCAGGAAACGACCGAAAATGGAACACATTGGCTTATTTGCAGCATGTGAGGACTGTGCGCCAAGCATGCCGTGTGAGTTAAAGGGAAAAGAAATTGTGCTTTTGGGAAAGGGTCAGAGCTGCAATGACGAAAGGGTACACATAATGCATGCCAAGCGTTCTTCACTACCGGCTTTGCCGATTCTTACTTTCAACCAAGAACGTTGGCTGATATATAGAGTCGCGATATTCCGCACCCTTATTTTTCCGGTGTTTTCGTCTTTTGCGTGTTTTCTGTTGTGCGGACTCCTTTTTATAAATAGAGAATCCGCATCCAGTGTATTTTTCACAGTCAAAGCACTCTCTTACCTTTCCACTCTATTTTTGTTCATTTTTATATTCTTTACGCATCGAGTAGTTATGAAAGTTTTGACAGTTTTAGCAGCAGCATTAGCGGTGAGCGCCGGGGCGCTTGAGGCGCGGGCCAAGGCCAGCACGTGTAACGGATACTCTGAGCTGTGCGACAAGGGATTTGACCGGGTAGCTTATCCGACCACACACAACTCATATGCAACAGGCGACAATATCGCCGCCAACCAAAACAAGAACATCCAACAACAACTCGACGACGGCATTCGAGGATTCATGCTCGACCTGTATAAACTCGACTCTGATCCGATGGGCGACCCGTACTTGTGCCACACCTCATGTGTGCTGCTAAACGACGGCAAACTGGTGGACGCCCTCAAAGACTTTAAGACGTTTTTGGACGACAACCTCGACGAAGTGGTCACTATTTACATTGAGAACGCACAGTCGTTTAGCGCCATTGATATGGCACAGGCGTTTAAAGACGCAAAGCTGGACTCGTATGCGTTTGCGCCCAACAGCACAAGTTCGGCGTGGCCGTCGCTGGGGCAGATGATTGATGTGAACAAGCGTCTGGTGGTGTTTACCGACCGCAATGCCGACAGTGCAGTGCCGTGGATACTCGACGAGAAGAGCTATGTCGTGCAGACGCCGTTTTCGGTAGAGTCTGGCGTATCGTTTGGCTGTACGGCGAACTCGCAGGTGCGGCCATTGTGGGTGATGAACCACTTTGTGTATACAAACTTATCAATATTTAATTTGAACGTTGAGCGGCCAGCGCCCAACTCTGCGGCATCGGTTAATACGCGAGCCAGTATTGTGGGGCAGGCCAATGCGTGCGGCAGTGCTGGGTACTTTCCAAACTTTGTCACAGTCGATTACTACGATGTCGGAGATTTGTTCAAAGCAGTAGCCGACATTAACGGCGTGACGTACAAGTCCACAACGACGAATACGTTTGGCGACGGTGATGCTGGGTCAACGACGTCAGCAGCAAGTGTGCTTCGGCCAGCAGCCCTGGTATTGTGTTTGGCAGCCCTGCTTGGAGTTTATTAAGCGCCTTATTCCCCTTTTCCCTTTTTTTGCGTGAATGAAATCCAATATCAAGCTTTGATTCAGACTCGCCTTTCCCCACTGCTCTTTGGGGGACAAGCGTTCTCTTTCTTTATTTCCGACCAGTTTTTCCATTTTCTTTAAAGATAATTTTCTCCTTGCTTCTAGACTTGCTGCATGCGAACAAATTCATACATGCCCGACGACCTTTTGCCGTTACAGCGACGGTGGCAAAATGTTAATTCTACAGCTAGTGAGGTACCCAGTCGGGCTATTCGTGCGTGCGTGCACCGAGCAACCGGCTCACCAATAGTTCGACCATTGTCCATAGTTCGAACCGAGTCGCCTGAACGGTCGCAGTCGTTTTCAGCGCCGACGTCGCCGTTTAGGCCGCAGGTGTCGAGTGTGGGATCGATACAGCAGCGGGCGCGTACGTTTGGTGAGCCGGGGTTTGGCGGACATGAGACAAAGTTGCCGTTGTTGGCGGCGCCGCTGGCGCAGCAGATGGCGCAGGGACATCAGCGCACGCAGAGCTCGTATGGCGTGTCGTATTCGGCAGCGTGCAGTCCGAGGGAGTTGGCCCGGCGGAGTTCGATAGCTGTAGGGGCAGGTGTGGGCAGTCGGAGGTCAACTGGCGTGGGCTCAGTTGGTGTGGGCAGTCGGGGCTCAATAGCAGCAGGCAGTGACGATGATGATGACGACGACGAGAGCGTGGCGCTGATTGGCAGCGACGAGAGCAGCTCGTGCGACGGCGACATTGACGGCGACTCGATGGCGCTGGATGACACGACTAACGACGCAGGGTCTTCGGGCGGAGCGCAGCTGGCGGGGCTGCGGCGGCAGTCGGTGGGCAGCGCGCCGCGCAACAAGGCGGTGGTGCGGCTGATGTCGCTGGTGGAGGAGGACCGCAAACCGCTGGCGTCCGAAATGGAGCATGAGGGCCACATCACCCGGTCGATCCGCCACTCGAGCGTGCAAGAGTGGCTGCGCTCGTCGACGTCATCGCCTGCTCAGCCCAGTCCACCTACAGACACCCCGTCTCGCGCGCCCAAGCCTTGCACACACATTCAGATTCCGCCCACATCGAGTCCGCAGCTGCTGGCAACTGGCCCCAGCTCGTGCCCGAACAGCGCATGCATTGTGCCGGCGGTCTCTCTGGGCAAGCGCAAGTCGCTGGACGAAAGCGAAGCACAGGGCGAGCCATCGCGGGGCTCGTCGTATAAGCGCATGGCCATGTCGCCGTCAGGACTGCGCGCCCAAGTCACATTTTCCAAGGTGGGCGCACGCCGCGTGCCTCACGTGCCGCGCTCAGGCCCATCGTCGCCATTGCTGACGTCACGGCCTATGCTGGCGTCGAGTGCTGGAACCTGTCCTCCAGTGGGCGCAACGCGGTCGCGGTCGCGAAGCGGCGCATCGCTGGTATCTGGTCCCAACGGTCTGAACATGGTGCATACAAACGGCGTGTTTAGTCGCATGAACATTGATGACGCTGAGGAAACCGCCGACTAAATAAAATGACCAATGTCTTGTTTTATTCTGCTGTACATTTCGACCGCCTTGTAGTCTACATTCTTTCTTTTTGCTATTGTTTTAACGCCTTTATCCATTACACGAACAATGAGCGTTGAATGGCACAATTGGTTTTGCCTACGCCATTAACACACGCTTTGTAAAAACCCCTGTGTTCATTCCGTCCTTTCTTTACTGTTGGTAGCTAGTTTGCTAATACCAAAGCGTGTAAACTAAAGATCTAGATTTGATCTATTTATCGAGGTTAATCGCATGCAATCATCTACATTTTCCATTGTAGAATTGGCAGGTGGCAAAATTAGCTTCTATATGTCGTTTTGATTTGTCGAATAGCACGGGATCAGCTGACTCATGGCCTAATTGGGAACGAAAGCCCGCTAAATGGGCCGCACATTGAGTAGATCATTCTGCTCGCCTTATCTGGCCACGCACATGACAGCGTTTGCGCGTGATATCCGTCCCGACGTCTGCTATCGCCGTACTTGGGACAAATCAGCTGGCCAATTTGCAGCCAATTGTGTGAGGCCAGGTTGTTTTATCGGTATGCTGCTGCATTTTCAATTGCCCATAAAAACGTCCCTTTTTCCCCACATTCCCTGATCCAAAGCAACCCTTCTCCTTTTTCTTTATCTCTGTTTTTCGGCCTGTATTTTGAACCCCAAGAACGTCTTATGGCTGATACCAACGATATCCAGGCGTTTATCCAGCCGTACCATATCCCCGAAGCCAGCGATGAGCTCAACGCAAGCCTAAAGACAATGGCTGAAGGCTTTGCTGTTACGGACGGTATGATTCGCAAAATCATCACAGAGTTCCACCGCTCGATGAAACAAGGTTTGGCCGGTGACGACCAGAACGAGTTGCCGATGATCCCGACGTTTGTCAACCGGCGGCCAACGGGACGCGAGACTGGAAGCTTTTTGGCGCTTGATCTGGGCGGCACCAACCTGCGTGTGTGCCAAGTGACGCTGAACGGCGATACGACGTATGAGCTGGTGCAGCAAAAGTTCACCATTACGCTGGAAGCCAAGGCGAGTCGGCTGTGGGACTTTGTGGCAGAGTGCGTAGGCGTGTTTCTTGAGGAACATGACTTGAAGCCGGACCCTGGGCGTCGCACCATTCCGTGCGGATTCACTTTTTCGTTCCCTATATTCCAGACTGGCATTGCGTCGGGCAATTTGTCCATGTGGAACAAAGGATTTACTGTGCCTAATTCTGTCGGCCGGGACGTTGTCAATTTGACGCAGTCTGCGTTCCAGCGCCACCATGTTCCTGTCGAAGTCGTTGCAGTGGTCAACGACACGGTGGGCACGCTGATGACGTCTGGATACTCGTATCCTGACACGCAAATGGGCATTATCTTTGGCACTGGCACGAATGCTGCGTACTGGGAGGATCTGAAGAACGTGGGCAAGTGGGAGGGCGACAAGGGCGGCGAAATGGTCATCAATCTCGAGTGGGGAGCTTTTGACAACGCAACGATTGTCTTGCCCTTTACCATGCACGACAACAAGCTCAACCGCAAATCATCTAATCATGGCTTGCAAGTCTACGAGAAGATGATCTCAGGTCTGTTTTTGGGCGAGGTCGTGCGCAATGCGCTTCTGTACCTGGTGGACCAGCGCTTGTTGTTTGGCGGCCGGTCGTCTGAAATCCTCAACAAGTCATACACATTCGACACCGCGTACATGTCGGAAATTGTCGCTGACTCGTCGCCAGACCTAAAGGTTGTGCAAACTGTGCTTGAGTCAACGCTCGACCTTCCGCCGACCACGTTGATTGACCGCAAAGCGGTGCAAAACGTCTGCAATATGATCGGCACTCGAGGTGTCCGGCTGTCGGCGGCGGCCATGGCTGCCGTGCTCTTGTCGCGCCCCGAGCTGCTCACATCGTCTGTGTCGGTGGGAATTGATGGCTCCATGTACCAGTTTTATCCAAACTTTGAGCGCGACTTGTACGATGTGTCGCGTGTGTTTTTGGGTGCTGATTTTGTTGATAACCGTTTGAAGCTACGACTGGCTAAAGACGGGTCAGGCGTGGGTGCGGCTATTGTGGCTATGACGGTAGACCAGGAGCGCAACGCCAAGGCTTAGTTTTTCGGCTATATTCATTAAATGTTTGTTCTTTTTTTTGCAAATACACAGAAGTGTGTGTACTTTTTTGGGTGTTTGTAACGTTAAAAAAATTCTTGGCATGTGAATCAAGTGTATTCCATTGCTTTTAAAAAAGCAATAGAAAACTTCTTTAAAGTAAAGCGACACTTTGCACCTTTAGTAAAGAAATAAAAGGCTGTCTTTTACCTGTTTTATTAATTCTCTCTTTTGCTTCTCCATCCTCACTAGCTGCTTGTCTGTTAAATACTATATTCAATTTACGTTCCAACCATGCCTGAACCAAAACCCGCTCCCGTAGATCCCAAAGTGGCTCTACAAAAACTGGTAAACACCAAAGCATTCATGACCAGTCTGTTCAAAGGCGGAGTAATCTTTGTTGTCCACGACAGCGACCAAGCCAAGCTGGCCGAAAAGCTCGGTGGCCGCGGTCTCATCATCGGCAACGCGATGCGAAAAGGCATCGACCACGAGCACGTTGTTTCAGCTGCCGGTCCAGCAGTAGTGCGCGACATTTTGAGCTCCGTCTTGTTGCCCATCATCGGCCGAGTGCGTGTCGGACACACAACTGAGGCCCAAATTATGGAAGCATGCGGCTGCGACGGCGTCGACGAGCACGAGGGAATGGCCACAACGGGCGCCAAAACGTATAAAAAGTTCAACAACAAAATCCCGTATATCGCTGGCGCCAAAGACCTCAACACAGCACTACAGGCTATATTTGAGGGCGCGTCAATGATCCGCACCATATGTGGTGGAGACGAAGACAAGCCCGATATTAGAGTGACGGCGAACACGATTAAAGCCATTTATGCGGGTATTGGCAAATACGCGAAAATGACCCAGCCAGAGTTTGATGCCGAGATGTTGGCCAAGGCCCATTCGCAAACAATGATTGCGCTTATTAAACAGACGGTTGCGTTGAAGAAACTTCCGGTGCCGTTGTTTGCCGATGGAGGCATTATGTTGCCGATGGATGCGGCGATGATGATGAGTTTGGGCGCCGATGGAGTTATTGCCGGTGTGCAGGTGTTTCAGGCCGATAATCCGGGCCGTCGTATTCGGTCGGTTATTATGGCTGTGGCGCATCATGATAACGCGGCGAAATTGGCTGGGATTTGTGAAGACAATGGGGCGTTGGGTGCTGCGGTTAATTATAAACTTTAGTGTCTTATTTCTACGTGTTATAAATACAAGACGCTCAAGTTCCTGCGTGGTTCGTTTGTGAAAGTAGAGATCGGGCCTCTGCCACATAAAAGTTGTAAAGTTTAATAAATTAAAACTTTGTTTTAAAAAAACCTATATTGTTCATCTGCGAGCTGGTAACAAAATTGTAATAATATTTATTACTTTTGTTGGCAGCATTGCTTATTTTTTGTTATTTAGTAACGTGTCTATTGCGTAAAATACGAGATGGCTAGGGTAATGTCATCAACGCTTTAGCTTGGCAGATATATGGCCGGTGGCAGCCCAGACAGGTCAAATCCTTGATTTCCAGCGCCATTACCTTGGGTGAGAATGCCCTGACGCTTGCACATTTCAACCATTGCTTCAGGTACACTCTGCCGCTGCTGCAGTACATCGGGTGCTTCAACAAACACTACAGCAAGCCCGTTGTACATATGTATGGCTAAATGACAATGTAAGAACCAAACACCCGGGTTATCCGCACGGAACCGTACACGAATAAATCCATATGCACGCACCTGAACTGTGTCACGCCACATTGGCCACAATTCAGACTGTTGGTGAGCAACAGGTTTGCGATTATCGGTTGATGAGTTTCCATAAGGTCCAGTCTCAATAACCTGTACATTGTGGCCATGGAAATGAAACGTATGGTCGTCGCCTATTGGGTTGTTAATAACAATCTCCACAACTTCCAAGTGCTTCAAAACGTAGGCGTTTGTTTGCGGCCCGTATACGCTGCTGTTCTTGGCCAGATCGCCCATTGATAGCGCTGTGTATAGCGTAGGCACAAGCACAGGCTTGTATAGTGAGCTGCTCAGTGCGTTTAGTAGCACATGGTGCTTGTCGATAAACTTGTTTACAGTAAGCTCAATCCGTCTGTCAGCTGGAAGCCGCGTTTGTTTGTCCGCCACTTGCATGGCTGTTTCTTCAGGCCACACGAGATGCTCGTCACTTGGTGCTGGTATGGTTTTAACTGGTGCGCCGTCACGGTATTTAACCAATCCAGTATACACTAGCGGTTTGAATCCCGCATCACGAAGAAGAACTGGAGAGTATGAAGTAACGTTGTAAAGGTAGTTGAACTCGTCTGATTTGTGAGCTGTGACAATGACTGAATAACGCTGCCCAGGTCCCATTGATAGTCCATCAACTTCTAGTGGCATTGATTCGACGCCATCCGCCTCGATAACTGTCATCTTGTGTCCTGGAATACGAAACTTGAACCAGTTATTTACCGACATACAGATTATGCGCAGACGGTACCGCCTTTTGGGAACAAATGTAATTGGCGCAGTGTTGTTCCCGTCATATCCATTAATCAACGCTCTCGGGTAGTTAGGCACAAGCGTTCGTGCATCCTCCAGACTTTCAATATATTCCTGCCGCACGTAAAACTCGGTGGTGTACCAGTCTTCAAACGTCATAGTCAACTCCTCGTCATAGACAATTACCGGCTGTTTGCGGCTGTGAATAATCAACGGTGTGTGGAATCCGTCAGCTTCCTGGTGGCGTGTGTGCCCGTGAACCCAAAACGTGCCAAATTGGTCTTTTGTCTCAAATACGTAGGTAAAGTTTTCACCAGGCGGTATTCCACACTGCGTTACCATGTCGGGTCCGTCGTAATAATTGGTGCCGTTGTTGAACAAGCCGTGAGTGTGGATTGATGTCGGAACATCAAGCGAATTGTGTACATTTATTACAAGTGTATCGCCTTGCATAACATGGACAGATGGAAATGGCAGTTTGCCATTAACGCCAATAGCGCGTCGATATGTGTATCCATCACGAGCGCCAAACACATAGCCAACATTCCAGTCAAGCTCAACCCGCGCTGCAAGACTGTTAAAAACAATGGCAGCAAATACGATAAAATAACAAAACATTTTTATAGCTGGAATATACTAAATAAACCCTGAAAGGTGCAAAAAGTTATTGGAACCTGCATACAAGGTCGTTCATCTTTGATTTATATACAAGTTTGCACTATTGAATTCTCACAACGTGAGAACAAGCTACCAGCTTAAAGTGGCGTATCCAAGATTGTATGTTGGGTAGTTTGTTTGTTCGGTCAACAGCGCCCATGTGAAATGCAAGGCGCACTTTATAAGAGTTTTTGCAAATTTTTTTGCGTAAAATTAAAAGCTGAGTATGCTTTTTATTGTGGTTGGTAAAACAAAAATTAATCACGAGCCATTTCGATACAGTTTAAACAAGTCGACCATACAAAGAAATATATATTATTTACAAAGCGACGAGTTTTGTCTTGGCAGTTTAATTCAAAAAAATTGCCAAGCTTCTTTTTAAAAAGCCTATTGCCAAGCCTGAAACGAGCTTTTC
>JANBSY010000024.1:3313-25376 GCA_027578435.1 Coemansia sp. RSA 1937 | reverse complement strand
GGGGATGTCCACAAGGCAATTGAACCCCATTGTTCCCGTCTTTTTATTAGCCATCGACCCAATTTTTTCTGGGACTCACATGGATTGGAAATCACGCAGGCCACTGCAATACAAGAAATTAGACAACTGGCGGCAAAGTCACCCCTACGCATTATTCGTGTTCGAATGCTCGAAGCATGTGCGTGCATTTCTCTCCCGTTCCATGGGAATAGCTCGTGTTTGCATTTCACAGGTGCAAACACCTATCCTGGTGCGCCGCTTTTCGGGTTTCTTGTGCTTTTCATAGCTCAAATTTAAAAATACCGGGATTCAATTGTTTATGTGCCACGAACAATCAATACCTTTGCCTTTTTCGTTCTACCGGCATCGGCGTATTCCTGCAAAATAAAGCCCCCTACATTTAATAGCTTTACCCACTACGCCCCTTTTGACACCCCGTTTTGTTTTGCTCTTTTCTTCACTCTAGTGCAAAAGATGAAACATTCAAAACAGCAAGCCATGCTTTTTTTGACGACTTGTCAAAAATCTATATTGCTTGTCTAATTTCATAATGCGACTGTGTCGGATCTCGGGTTTCAGGCTCGATGTATTAACGTCATGGTGTCTGGTGGTGGATTTGATCTGATTTGTAAGACACAATAATCGAGTCACCTGAATATGCACAAATTCGTCTTAATATGTCAGAATTCAAACCTAATAGAGTATGCAAAGGAGACACTTTTTTCTACCATTGTCGCTTTGTAGCCCTGCTAGACTGCAGCATATTTGATTGCTAATAATGAAAAGAGTTGAAGCTTTCTATGCATATTTTTTATTATGCAGTTTTTTTCTATATTGCTTGGTGGCAGTACTATTTTAGTCGCTATTAGGGTCTAGTGTGGCAACATTTTAAAGTTGTGTAACATGTTTTTCAATCGGTTTAAGCACCAAACAATCCTTTAAAAGTCCACTGGTTTTGTTTGGGTGTTGGGAGCGTGGAAGGCATCCTGTGACTGCCTTTTACAAATGTCTTTCATGTTAATCTCGCATACCCCAAAATTCTACTGACAGTGCAATATATTGTGTGTACAAACACAAACAAAGTATTGCTAGACAACATGGAATTTAGTATTACTAAAGAAATATGTGCAGCCTCTTTCTTTCTCTTTTTCATCCAGCTCTATAATTCATTCTCATACTTTTCACCAGCCATTATCTAATACCAGCAAGAATATATTCTAGTTTGCTATTTTTAATTCAAAATGCCTTCCAATTATTTTAATGGTGTTGAATAAAAGCTTTCCCAAGATTACATTATAAAAGAAATAAAACAGAATGGAGTGCTTATGCAATATGTAAAAAAATAACACTAATGATCCACTTGGAGATTATGATACAGTTGAAGTTTTAAATCAAAACGGTTATTATTGTTTTGATGTTTACTACAGCAAAAAGAGTTTGACAAAGCTGGAGATAATTAATTTAATAAATGGTAATAGCCAGGTTTACAGAGCTTTGCATTTTTAATTGGTCATTTAACACCTTTAACAGAACTGTCGTTGTTTTAGCAATATTAGAGTTAAACAAGAGGTTAGTGATTATATGAGTTAAGCAGAACATGTATCTGTGTGCTTTTCATAAGATACCTGTAGTATGTTAAATAGCAACATGACAATAGCTCACTTGGTGTTATTACAGGTGCATCAGCTAGGGAGCTGGCTTTGTCGATACTTTTATCTCTGGTTTCTAGTGACAATGTATTTTTGGTGCAAGAGCATTGATGCTATTATTACATATCCATACCATGTCAAGCCTATTTGGTTACTACTTATGTTGTAGTCTAATTGAAGGGTTTTAATTAAGTAATCATGTGTACTATGTAAATTAAATTCATGTGATTTCAACACGTGCCATTTATATTATAATGTCAGCTGAAAACCAAATAGATTAAATCATTCATTTCTTTATAGCATTGTCAGATGAGCAAACAGTAGATTGATTTTGTATTAATTTGTCAGTTGACCACCAGGAAATGAATTAATAATGCTACCGACCAGAGAGCAAGAAGAAAATGAAAAACCTGCTTCGCATTATAAAAGAAATGAATGTAGCACTTTACTGAATTCTCCAATCCATTATTAAACATTACCACATTTCTTTACACTATTAAACTACTTTGAATCTACAACAATGGTTGATATCTGGATTAATGACTCGAAGTATAACTATGTCTTTTTTTATATGATAAGTACACTGTGTCAAACATGGGGTGGTGGGAAGTTCTATTATGAAAACAATCGCTCCAAAGGCGCTGTTTCGGGGTCTCTCACAGTTGGTGACCTTGCAAAAAGTGGTCATCGTCGTCTAACATATGAAGACTAAGTATTTGTGTAATTTGTACACATATTGGATGCTGAATACCACATTGACATTTCTATTTCTATGATTACGCAAATAGGCTGTGCAATTAGCACATTATTATATTTTCTTTTTCAATTATCATTTTCTAGTAAAGTGCACTTTAAATATTATTGACTCATTGACATTTGCAGAAACATAGTTGTATTGAAGAGTTGCTTGCTATTGCTGTTAATGTCCTAGTCCAATAGGTGGCCCAGCCTTAACCTACAAGCTGGCAACCACTAAGATGGGAGCTCTCATGGTATTTCCAGTTATGTTAAGATGCTCTAGATTTATTGCTTGCATATTGTCTGCACAATTACAAACATGTGTATTGATACATGTCCACAAACTCAAGTTTTCTTTAAACAATAAATATATTCAACACATAGTGCTAGTTCATCAAGTGAGCTGTCTTTGCATTTTGTTGGATTGGCTCACATTATATCAACAGCACAGAAATGTATTTTGGCAAAGCATATGCAGTTTAATTAGTTGCAAGCGGTATGTAATGAAAGCTTATACGCAGAAAGCGAATGTGGTAGAGCATTTGCTAGAAATTTGACATTTGTCAACTGTTTAATAATGGACATCGCTAGTTTTTGTTTTACTAGCGTACAAAAAGTCTAGTTGTAGTGTAGTCATTTCAGTTATTTGGGCATATTGTACAGACTAATGGCTACATGTTATACCGATAAGAGCTTAAATGTAATGTAGTACAAGATCAGAAGTGAAGAAAAGACTGCTAACATTGTCTATTGTTATTTCTACTTACAAACATTAATACTAACAAGTAGCAATCCGCCGCATTCGTGGCGTTGATATCCTTGCCAACCGTCCCGCTTGGCAAAAACCAAAGCACATTGGCACATTGATTTTACAAGAGAAATTAAGAGGGTGTGATTGGAGATATTAGTGGCGCATTCTGTTTCTTTCCCAGCTATAGCGCGTGGGATCTGCCAAATAGCGCCTCATTCTGAAAAAAAGCACACGGCACATCTTTTTACTCGCTTGGCATAATGTATTGAACAATGTAGTTTACTCACAAACAATACAAAAATTAGTAATTTGAGAAAAAGGAAAATACAAGTTCACACGAAAGAGTGAGAATATTTTGCTAGCTTCCGGAATTACAATACTGTATTTAAAAGAATATAGTATTTGGGTCGATCTCTTGGTTAAATAAAAGGAAATTATCCAGGGTTGTGTTGTGAATGAAACTTTGTATTTTCTAGATTACTTCACTACATTATAGCGTATTATTTGTTTCATTTATTAGTTTATCAATTATAATGAGGTTTGGGCTTGCTGTGCAGTTACTTGTGTTTGGAGTGAGCGTGCTAGCGGCTCGCGTACAAGTTACATGGGACGTCGGGTACAAGAGTATTAGCCGCGACGGATTTAGTACGTGGCGAGCCATTGGAGCAAACGGACAAGTGCCTATCCCGCCCATCTATGTTACACAGGGCGACGTACTGGAACTGACTGCAATTAACCACTTGGACAAGCCAATTACACTGCACGCACACGGACTGTTCCAGCGTAACTCGACGTTCTATGACGGGGTGGGCATGGTGACCGAGTGCGGAATTCCGCCTGGCGGCCAATACACATACATGATTGATACTGGCGAGCAGCACGGGCTGTACTTTATCCATGGGCACTACGGATTGGAGATGTCCGAAGGACTGCGGGCACCATTTATTATCCAAGAAAAGGAACAATCAACAGAGTATGACGAAGACATCTTGTTAACGCTCGAGGACTGGGGCCAGCAGCCCGAGGGCGAGCTCATCGAGCGCCTAAAACAAGTGTCTACAGATTCGTTGCCCAACGATTACAAAACCGGACTCGTAAACGGAATAAACGGAAACATTTCACAAACTGTGCAGTTCGAGTGCAACCGACGGTACCGTATCCGCGTGCTCAACATCGGGCTCGACCAGAGCTTCAAAGTGCAAATCCCAGGCCACACAATGCACGTAATTGAGGCAGACGGCGTAACTACAAAGCCGCTGCGGGTGGACGGGCTGGACTTGGCGCCAGGCCAGCGGTACTCGGTCATTGTGCAAGCCCTTGAGAGTGACGAGTTTAACTACGGGTTAAACGTAACTATGTATGCAGACTTTTTGGACCCTGTGCCCGGGCTGACCCCGCGGTACTACCCACAAGTGATTGAGTACCGCAAGGGAGCGTCAATGCGTGAGTATGCACAGCAGAGCGACGACGCGCTTGTGTGGCCAGACGACTTTACGCTGGAGCCACGGGACGAGTGTGAGATGGGAAGCGCGGATCGAGTGATTGAGCTGAACAAGCGCAATTACTTGCCAGGAATGGGACTGCCGTACTACGGGCTGGGCAACGCGTCATATGCGTCTGTGCGCGTGCCTACCATGTTATCGGCCCTGACAATGGGCGACTTGGCTCGTGATCCACTTGTGTACGGTCCGCAGTCATCAGTAATTGTGCTAAACTACATGGAGAATGTAGAACTCGTAGTACGCAACGGCATGAACCGGTCGCATCCGATGCATGTGCACTCGCGGGTGTTTCAAGTCGTGGAGCGTGGCCCGTGGGGCGATGCCCAGGCAATGGGCAAACGTGTAGTGCCGTTGCAAGTGGCTCGGCCAAACAACCCAATGAGGAGGGACACAGTTGTATTGCCTGAATTTGGGTATATCAAGCTAAGGTTCAAAGCTGATTTGCCGGGCGCTGTGAGCATAGTTCATTGCCATACCGAGCATCTGGCTCAGGGTATGGCCGTTGTGCTGGTTGAAGCGCCCCGAGTGTTGCAGCAGAACGCTCGTGTGCCGCAAGCACTGCTGGACAATTGCCGTGCCCTGGGCTTCCCAATTTCGGGAAACGGTGCCGGTAACCAGGGATACGATTTAACGGGGCTTCCTCCAGCCATTGCTCTATGAAATGAATATGCAATCTATTTATTTAACCAGACTCTAGATACTTAATGTTAGTGCTAAAACATAATGTAATACTGGTTTAATTCTAACTTATATTATACACCTAAAACTTTTGTCCACATACAAGCTATATCCTTTTAGTCTAGCGCCAACAAACGACTGTCCAACAAACTATCAAGTTAACCGAGAGAGATTTTATGATTAATGATTTGGATTTCAAATGTTATTCAAGTATATCTGCTTTAATGGGTGTTTTAGAAAAATATATCAAATATAGGAGTTCTGCAATTATAAGCCGTCAATCGAATACTATGTATAGCGGTTTACGCTAATCAGAAATATCAACATTCATTCTGAGTCCGCTGATAACATTGGCTGGTCTTTGACACAACTTTTATCTCGTGTCTGGAATTGAGTTGGCAGTCCCAGTTATTGCTAACGGTGGTTTAATGCCCGTCATATCAGATCCAGCACGACCAGCCGAGTTGCCCCGCGTCGGATGTCCCAGAATTCGGCAAAATTCAATCATCTCCTGAGGTACACGTAGTGTGCGTTGCATGACGTCCGGCGCCTCAATAAGCGTAAACGCCAAACCGGAATAACTATGTTGTTCCTGGTGACAATGCTGAAACCACACACCTGGGTTATCTGCCTTTATCCGCAGCCGCACATACCGGTTTGCCGCCAGTGTAATGGTGTCCCTGCGCATGGGCTGCCGACCCCTGAACCGCTTGGCCGGAATTGATGAGTTTTTATGAACTGGCCCTGATTCCACAATTTGGAACGCATGTCCGTGGCAGTGGTACGAGTGCACCATAACCGTGTCAGGGTTACGGAGCTCCAATTCCACAATGTGATTGTATTTTAATATAATTGCGTTGAGCTGCGGAGCGTATACCGATGGCGACAGCGCCATATCGCCAGTAGTTAAAGCAGTAAACAACGGCGGCACAGGAACGTTGTTGTACGCATAGTCACCAAACGCATAATTAGGAATACCCACTTTGTTTATAAGTGTCTTTATATTGAGCACAATGTGCTGATCTACGGGCTCCAACAGCATTTGTTTGTCTCGCGATTCCATAGCATATTCGTCAGCCCACTTGACCTCATGGTCCTCAATTAGAGGAAATGTTTTGGTGGGTGCATCTTTGCGATATACAATGGGTACGTGGTGGTATCGTGGAGTGAGCCCTGAGATTTGGGGAATATAGTCAGAATAAAACGTGACGTTCAGCGCATAATTGAACTCAAGTGACTCTTTAGCGGTGATTATGACCGAGTAGCGTTGGCCTGGGCACATATCTAGACCATCCACGGTGGATGGTTGGCTGTAAATGCCGTCAGCTTCAATTACTTGCATAGTGTGGCCGGGCAGCCGCACTTTAAACCAGTACGTAAAGCTCATGGACACCACACGTAAACGATACCTGCGCCCTGACGTAAACCTAATGGGCTGCAAGAAATTGGCGTTGATTCCGTTGATCAGCACAGTTGGGTGGTCAGTGGACAAATTTGCAAATGGCGTAACCTGCAGCCTTTCCATCAAATCATTGTTCGGTTCTTGTCCCCAGTCCTCCAACGTCAGCAACACGTCCTCGTCATATTCGTCTAGCAATGACATGTCTTGGTCAAGAATTACAAGGGCAGTGCGAAGTCCGTCAATACCCTCCATTCTGTAGTGCGAGTGTACCCAGTATGTGCCACTTTGGTCGCGTGTCTCGATGATGTATGTGAACTGGGATCCAGGTGGAATTCCGCATTCCGTAATCAAAGCTGGACCGTCGTAGTATGTTGAGTTGCGCTGAAACAATCCGTGTGCATGCAGCGTAACAGGCATGTCCAAGTGGTTAATTGCGGTTAATTCTAGCACATCGCCCTGGGTTACGTATATGGGTGGAATTGGTAGTTGTCCGTTTGCTCCAATGGCTCGCCACGTACTGAGACCGTCGCGACTAATGTTCAAGTATCCAATGTCCCAAGTAACCTGTACACGCACTGCTAGTGCCTGCAGTCCACCAGCAAACAATATTAATAGCGTACAAGCAAGCATTTTCAACTAAATAGAAATGACAAAAATTTGTATGCTATATCCTGAAAAATATCAATTTAGCGTTTCAAATGATTTAATTCCCCGTGCACTGCATATCATTTTCTTCGCTTCACAAGCCACGTATTTTTAGTCTCCAAAACAACATGGCACAAGCAAAATATAGTATTGTCATTGTTATTGCTTTACACGCCACTTGCTCCAGCCTCAAAACAACCAGAACAATAAATGCCAATGCGAGGCATCGTATCTCAAATAATAAAATATGAGAAAATGCTGTCATGATTCTCCCACGGCATTTCTTTTCTTTGTTCAATATTTAAACCACAAGGAGCTGGTTGAATTGATTCTAGGCCACTTTTACATAACCTCCCGTGAGGTATACAATTATTTTGGAATTGATAATAAACACATTGGCATTTAAAGTAGGTTACAATTTCTATAATACTTTTTAAATTGATAGTAGTACGTTGATGTGTGGATAAAATATCTTTTGGATAAACTTATACTGTGGTATAGATGTCATAGACAGACCAATATAACAGCAACCTCGACACCAGCAAATTTATGTTATAACCACAATTATTGTATCTCTTACCATTAATTATATTTGAATCCTCGCACAAGTTCCAACTACAGTATAAATAGAGGTTATGTGCTAATCAATGGTTCTGCGGAGAAGCAATATAGCGCGTTCCGCCATTTGCGCTTAATTGCACCCACTTCATATTGTTGCTTCCAAAGATAATTGCAAAGCGCTTGCATTTGCTAAAAAGAATTGTACGTCAGATGACATGTTCAATAACAAAACAAGAGGTACAAATTTTGGTTACAAGAGAAATGTGAATTAGTACCTCAAAAGTGCATGAGAATGACTATTCTATGTTCCGGTGATAGAGTTGGCGGTTCCATTTATCGCTAGTGGTGGATCAATGCCTGTCATATCAGATCCAAAATGACCGGCCGAGTTGCCCTGTGTTGGATGTCCCAGAATTCGGCAAAACTCGAGCATCTCCTGAGGTACCCGTAGCGTTTGCTGCATGACGTCGGGAGCCTCGATAAACGTAAACGCCATGCCTGAAAGATTGTGCTGTTCCTGATGACAATGCTGATACCACACACCTGGGTTATCCGCCTTTATCCGCACCCGCACATACTGGCCCGCTGCCAACGTGATTGTGTCTCTGCGCATAGGATACCGACCCTTGAACCGCTTGACCGGTATTGATGAGTTTATTTTCGCCAGCCCTGATTCCACAACTTGGAATGCATGGCCGTGGCTGTGATACGTATGCATTATAGGCGCAAATGAGTTGCGTAGCTCCAATTCCACAACGTGATTGTGTTTTAAGATAATTGCATTAAGCTGTGGGGCGTATACCGAAGGCGACAGCGCCATGTCGCCAGTGGTTAGAGCGGTGTACAGGGGTGGCACAGGCACAGGTGCGTACGCGTAGTGACCATATGCATGAATAGACATTCCCATTTCCCTATTAAGCACTTTTACATTAACCACAATGTGTTGATCAACAGGCTCCAGCAGCATTTGTTTGTCTCGTGGTTCCATTGCAAGCTCGTCAGCCCACTTGACCTCATGGTCTTCAATTGCAGTAAAAGTTTTGATGGGCGCATTGTCGTGGTATACAATGGGCACTTGGTGGTACAGCGGATTAAACCCTGGAGTTTGGGGAATAAAGTCAGAGTAAAATGTGACGTTGAGTGCGTGGTTGAACTTGAGCGAGTCATGAGCGGTGATTATAACAGAGTAGCGCTGGCCTGGGCACATATCCAGACCGTCAACGGCGGATGGTTGGCTGTAAATGCCGTCAGCTTCAATAACTTGCATAGTGTGACCAGGTAGCCGCACTTTAAACCAATACGTAAAACTCATGGACACTACCCTCAAACGGTATCTGCGCCCTGGCGTAAAGCGAATGGGCTGCGACAAATTGGCGTTGATTCCGTTGATCAACACAGTCGGGTGGTTGGGGATTAGATTCACTAACGGCGTAGTTTTCAGCATATCAACCATGCTCTCAAGCGGCCCTTGTCCCCAGTCCTCCAACGTCAGCAACACGTCCTCGTCATATTCGTCTAGCAATTTTGGGTCTAGGTCGCGAATAACGAGGGCGGCACGGAGTCCGTCGATGGCCTCTGTGCCGTAGTGCGCGTGCACCCAGTATGTGCCACTTTGGTCGCGTGTCTCAATAACGTATGTAAACTGAGATTTGGGCGGTATTCCACATTCAGTGACCATGCCTGCACCGTCGTAGTAGGACGAGTTGCGTTGGAACAGGCCGTGTGCGTGCACAGATAATGGCTTGTCTAGGTTGTTAATAGCAGTCAGTTCCAGTACATCGCCCTGGGTTACATAGATCGGAGGAATGGGCAGCTTTCCATTGGCACCAATAGCCTGCCACGTGCTGATTCCATCGCGACTAATATTCAGGTATCCGACGTCCCATGTAACCTGAACACGTGCAGCTAGCACTTGTAGTCCACTCACAAGCAAGTTAAACAGCGTATACGCAAGCATTTTTAATTAAATAGTGATAATATTTTTGTTAGCTTTATTCTGAATAAAAGCAATTTATCGTTTCAAATAGTATAATTTCCCAAGCACAGCGTCTTATTTTTCTCATTTCACACGCCACATATTTCAGTCTCCATAACAACCAACATATATATGCATAGAATAGTGCTGTTATTTGTGTTGTTTCACACGCCATATCTTCAAATCCCAAACAATTCAATATGCTAGATGGACAAGCATAGCACCAATTTGCAAATTATACAAATAAGATATAGATATAGTTGTGATCACCGCAGCAGGGAGCTGTCGAGATGTCTTTTGTATTGAGTAGTAATTAATATTGCCATTATCTGCTAAAGCATTCATTGTTTTGTTTATTATTTAAACCATTAGATTGCAATTGGTAATGAATTTAACCCACGTTTCCGCAATCCAATACGATTCATGTAGTTATATGAATTGTCATATAACTTAATCTGGTTACAAAGGTTTTATGCGTTTATATGGATAGTATATAAAAACTGTTGTATGACTGATAGCTTGTATGTAGTTGGGATAGTGCAATATAATTTTTAAATACGCACATATCGTGGAGCGGTTACCTTAAACAGGCTGCTATATATAGATAATTCTTGTGTACATTAATGCATAGATAAATTATAAATTTTATACAGCATTATTTAGTGTGGCAAGCAACTATGTTTTGTTAACTATTGCACCGCCTATTTTTATATCAAAAGAATATCTGCCATTAGCTAAACATATGGTGCTCAATACACAGCTGTATAATATGTTTTTAGGTTGTATCTAGGAAAAAGAATATTCTGTTTACATGACCAATAATAAAATAATACCTCCGTGTATGACCATGACTTATACTATAAACCACTAATAAAGTCGGCTAATCCGTGTACCTTTAGCGGTAAATCTATACCTGTCATGTCAGATCCAAAGCGACCAGCCGAGTTGCCCTGCGTCGGATGTCCCAGAATTCGGCAAAACTCGAGCATTTCCTGAGGTACACGCAACGTGCGCTGCATAACATCCGGAGCCTCAATTAACGTAAACGCCAAGCCCGAGTAATTATGCTGCTCCTGATGACAATGTTGGTACCACACACCTGGATTATCCGCCTTTATCCGCACCCGCACATACTGGCCCGCTGCCAACGTGATTGTGTCCCTGCGCATGGGCTGTCGACCTGTGAATCGCTTAACCGGAATAGATGAGTTTGAGTTTACTGGTCCTGTTTCCACAACTTGGAATGCATGGCCGTGACTGTGATACGAATGAATTATAAGCGTTTCTGGATTGCGGAGCTCCAGTTCCACAACATGATTGTGCTGCAAAATAATTGCGTTAAGCTGTGGGGCGTATACTGATGGCGAGAGCGCCATGTTGCCAGTAGTTAGGGCTGTGAGCAATGGTGGCACGGGCACGGACGCGTACGCATAATTGCCAAACGCATGAATGGCAAGGCCCATTTCGCTATTAATCACCTTTACATTCAGCACAATATGCTGGTCCACAGGCTCCAACAACATTAGCTCATCCCGCGGTTCCATTGCAAGCTCATCAGCCCAGTTTACCTCATGATCTTCAATCACAGGATATTTTTTGGTGGGCGCATCTTTGTGATATACAATGGGCACGTGGTGGTACCGCGGATTGAGCCCTGGAGATCGGGGAATAAAGTCCGAATAAAACGTAACGTTGAGCGCGTAATTAAACTCAAGCGACTCACAAGCGGTGATTATTACCGAGTAGCGTTGGCCTGGGCACATATCTAGACCGTCGGCAGCAGATGGTTGGCTGTAGATTCCGTCAGCTTCAATAACTTGCAAGGTATGACCGGGCAGCCGCACTTTAAACCAGTACGTAAAGCTCATCGAAATTACGCGCAAACGATACCTGCGCCCTGGCGTAAAGCGAATGGGTTGCAAAATGTTAGCGTTGATTCCGTTAATCAGCACAGTTGGGTGGTTCGGAATCAGTTTTACTAACGGCGTAGTCTTCAGCATATCGACCATGCTATTGAGCGGCGCTTGTCCCCAGTCTTCAAGAGTTAGCAGAATGTCCTCATCGTACTCGTCCAGCAACTGCGTGTCTTGATCGCGAATAACGAGGGCGGCACGGAGTCCATCGATGCCTTCCATTCCGTAGTGCGAGTGGATCCAAAATGTGCCACTCTGGTCGCCTGTCTCAATGATGTATGTGAACTGAGATCCAGGCGGTATTCCACATTCAGTCACCAAGCCTGCGCCGTCATAGTAGGATGTGTTGCGCTGAAACAATCCGTGTGCGTGCAACGATACGGGCTTGTCCAGATGGTTAATCGCAGTAAGTTCCAATATGTCGCCCTGTGTTACATAGATCGGAGGAATGGGCAGTTGGCCGTTTGCTCCAATGGCTTGCCATGTGCTAATACCATCGCGGCTAATGTTTAGGTACACAACATCCCATGTAACCTGTACACGCGCTGCAAATGTCTGAATTGCGCCTGCAAACAAAATTAACAGCGTATAAACAAGCATTTTTTAATAGAGTAGGAATGACAAAACATCTGTTTTTGTTAATTCCGAACAAAGCAATCCATCGCTTTAAATATTTTAATTTCCCAAACACAGTAAATTTTTTCTTCGCTTCACACGCCACATATTTCCGTCTCCAAAACAAAAAAATCCTAAATGCAAAGCGTAACATTGTTATTGCTTCACACGCCATATATTTAAGCCTCAACAACTGAATGATGGATGTCCAAGTGCGTCATCACTTTCCAAATATAAAAATATGACGAGTATAGCCATACTTACTGCAGATGAGGGCTGTTCTGAAAATATATTTATTCAATAGTAGTTAATTTTATCATCGCCCGACACGCCATCTATTATCTCTAAAACACTTTTCATAATATTCTGATATATAACTCTTTGAATTATTTTTGAGCTTTATAATTATTATTTAATTTTTATGCATTTGTCTTTATATTATTTTAATGCATGCTGAATAACTGACATAATTGAATTAGTAGCATGTATCTTGAATATTTAGAATAAAATTGTGTAAACATTCTCATCTTCTAGTTAATATCTTTGCATTGGTGTGAGAGTACTTATTTTTGAAGTACACATACCATAGAGCGGGTACATGGGACAGGTTGTCGAATATATAGCCAAGACTTGCCGCATAAAATAATGTTGCATAAATTTTATAGTTCACGTTTACAGTAACAAACACAAGCAACTAAGCGTAGTTTACTATCACAACGCTTATTATTGTTATTGGATTGGTCCTAATCTTGGATAAGCTGCACCCTGCTTAAAATGAACAGCTGTTTAAAACATTGAGAGAGAAATTCTGCTTGTGAGAGACAAAGTAAAATAATACTTTTATATAACCATGACTGTTCTATGATCCGCTGGTAGAGTCAGGTAGTCCGTGTATCTTTAACGGTGGTTTAATTCCCGTCATATCAGACCCAGCACGACCAGCTGAGTTGCCTTGCGTTGGGTGACCAAGCACTCGGCAAAACTCGAGCATTTCCTGAGGTACACGCAACGTGCGCTGCATAACATCCGGAGCCTCAATTAACGTAAACGCCAAGCCCGAGTAATTATGCTGCTCCTGATGACAATGTTGGTACCACACACCTGGATTATCAGCCTTTATCCGCACCCGCACATACCGGCCCGTTGCCAACGTAATTGTGTCTCTGCGCATGGGCTGCCGACCCTTGAACCGCTTGACCGGAATTGATGAGTTTTTATGAACTGGCCCTGATTCTACAACTTGGAACGCATGTCCGTGGCTATGGTATGTGTGCACAATAAGCGAGTCAGGGTTGCGGAGCTCGAGTTCCACAACGTGGTTGTGTTGCAAGATAATTGCATTGAGCTGCGGAGCGTATACCGAGGGCGACAGCGCCATGTCGCCAGTGGTTAGAGCTGTAAACAACGGCGGCACAGGCACGGGATCATACGCGTAGTCGCCAAACGCGTAGCTGGGAATACCTAGTTCTCTAGTAAGAGCTTTCACATTGCGCACAATGTGTTGATCTACAGGCTCCAACAGAATTTGTTTGTCTCGCGGCTCCATGAAAAGCTCGTCAGCCCACTTGACCTCATGGTCCTCAATTAGAGGAAATGTTTTGGTGGGTGCATCGTCGCGGTACACGATGGGCACTTGATGGTAGCGCGGAGTGAGTCCTTGCATTCGGGCAATGAAGTTAGAGTGAAATGTGACGTTAAGTGCGTAGTTAAACTCAAGTGATTCCTGAGCGGTTATTATGACCGAGTAGCGTTGGCCTGGTCCCAGATCCAGACCATCGGCGGCGGATGGTTGGCTGTAAATGCCGTCAGCTTCAATTACTTGCATAGTGTGACCAGGCAGCCGTACCTTGAACCAATATGTAAAGCTCATTGAAATTACGCGCAAACGGTATCTGCGCCCTGGCGTAAAGCGAATGGGTTGCGACAAATTGGCGTTGATTCCGTTGATCAACACGCTCGGGTGATTGGGAGGCATGCCTACCAATGACAAGGTCTTTAGTCTTTCCAGCAAATTGTCATTTGGTTCTTGTCCCCAGTCTTCCAGCGCAAGCAGCACGTCCTCGTCGTACTCGTCTAGTAATGACGCGTCTTGGTCAAGAATTACAAGGGCAGTGCGAAGTCCGTCAATACCCTCTGTGCCATAGTGCGAATGCACCCAGTAAGTGCCACTCTGGTCGCGTGTCTCAATGATGTATGTGAACTGGGATCCGGGTGGAATCCCGCATTCAGTGGTAAAGCCGGCGCCGTCGTAGTAGGCTGAGTTGCGCTGAAACAATCCGTGTGCGTGCAACGATACGGGCTTGTCCAGATGGTTAATTGCAGTAAGTTCTAATATGTCGCCTTGGGTTACATAAATGGGTGGAATGGGCAACTGTCCATTGGCACCGATGGCTCGCCATGTGGTAGACCCGTCGCGACTGATGTTCAGATAGCCAACGTCCCACGTAACCTTTACACGTGCAGCTAGCACTTGTAGTCCACCCGCTAACAATATCAATAGCGTATAAGCAAGCATTTTTTAGTTGTAAAGAAATGACATACAAAAGTGCAATAACCTGAAAATATAAGCAATATAACGACATCTCAAATGTTTTCATGCTTTTTAAAAGGTGGCTTTCAGTATGTCAATTGCTTTACACGCCACTTGACCTAGTCTCCAAAACAACCAAAAGCAACATGCAAAACACATTATTGTTTTATTTTATTCTGCGCGCCACTTGCTCCAGCCTCAAAACAACTAGGGTGCTGAATGCCCAGGCGAGGCTTCGATTCCCTAAAAAATATAGTCATGATCACCGCAAATGAGAGATGTTGAATAAATTGTTGTATTGATTTAATGGTAATATTTATTGCCAATATTTGCCATGATTATTTTTCTCGTTGCTCGTGTTGTAAAACATAAAGTAAAGTTTTTGGTGATTATTCTAGCACATGCTTTTAAAAATTTTGCCTTTTATATTCTCAAAGTTGCTTGTCGTTGCTTTGCTATTATTAGGTTAAATATTGATGTATTGTGACTACAACTTGTGTAGATACTATGCGGCAGTTAATGGACTTATTATAAAATATCAATGCAAGGCATTTTTACATTAGTGCACATCAATGATGGGTTATATTATTACTGCAATAAAATGTAAACAAGATGGTTTAGCGACTATGCCAAAACCATATCATTAAATGTCAATCAACGAAGAAACATACTAAAATACTTTTATATATCTGTTCATATATGCTTTTACTTGTGCAAATTAGCGGCAGTCGGGCTAGCTATTGTATTTGCCTAAAGATAACAATACAACCACTTGTATGAACTTTGTGGTGCTCTTACTGGCAGCCAATAGTTTATGTTTTATATTTACAATACCTTTTAACTAGCATGATTAAATGTTAGCAAGGAAACATATAAACAACAAAGCTGCTTCTTCTTGTTTTCTCTCTCTGGAATTATGAATATAGTATATATTTTGGTGGTCACGACAAAACAGTTACACCGTGTCGCTAATAGAGTTGGCAGAACCGGATATTGCTATCGGTTGTTCAATTCCTGTCATATCAGATCCAGCGCGACCAGCCGAATTGCCCTGTGTTGGATGTCCCAGCATACGGCAAAATTCCATCATCTCACTTGGCATACGTAGTGTGCGTTGCATGACGTCTGGCGCCTCAATGAGCGTAAACCCCAATCCAGAGAGGTTATGCTGCTCCTGGTGGCAATGTTGGAACCACACGCCCGGATTGTCTGCCTGAATTCGCACCTTCACATACTGGCCCAGCGCCAACGTAATTGTGTCTCTGCGCATGGGCTGTCGGCCCTTGAAGCGCTTGACAGGTATTGATGAGTTTTTATGAACTGGCCCTGATTCCACGACTTGGAACGCATGCCCGTGACTGTGAAATGTATGTACGATAACTGAATCGGGGTTGCGGAGTTCGAGTTCCACAATGTGGTTGTGTTGTAAGATGATAGCGTTCAACTGTGGGGCATATGTGGATGGCAAAAGTGCTAGATCGCCTGTGGTTAAAGCTGTGAACAAGGGTAGAACAGGCACAGGTGCATACGAGTAGTTGCCAAACGCGTATATGGGAACACCCAGATCTTTAGGAAGCGCTTTCACGCTGCGCACAATGTGCTGATCTACGGGCTCCAACAGAATTTGTTCGTCTCGTGGTTCCATTGCAAGCTCGTCAGCCCATATAACCTCATGGTCCTCAATAACAGGGTATGTTTTGACAGGCGCGTTGTTGTGGTACACAATGGGTATGTGGTGGTACAGTGTGGTGAGTCCTGGAATGCCAACAATAAAGTCGTTGTAGAACGTAACGTTGAGCGCATAATTGAACTCGAGTGACTCTTTTGCGGTGATTATAACAGAGTAGCGTTGGCCCGGGCACAGATCCAGACCGTCGACAACAGACGGGCGGCTGCTTATTCCATCGGCTTCAATAACTTGCATAGTGTGACCAGGTAGCCGCACTTTAAACCAATACGTAAAGCTCATCGAAATTACGCGCAGACGGTACCTGCGCCCTGGCAAAAACCGAATGGGCTGCGACAAGTTGGCGTTAATTCCGTTGATCAATACGGTTGGGTGGTTGGGAGGCATATCTACCTCCGCTATAGTCTGCAGCATTTTAATATGGTCATCGTACGGCTCATGGCCCCAGTCTTCCAATGTAAGCAACACGTCCTCATCGTACTCGTCCAGCAACTGTGGGTCTTGGTCATGAATGATAAGAGCAGTGCGAAGCCCATCAATGCCCTCTGTGCCGTAGTGCGCGTGGACCCAGAACGTGCCGCACTGGTCGCGGGTCTCGATGATGTATGTGAACTGAGCTCCAGGTGGAATTCCACATTCAGTGGCCATGCCTACACCGTCGTAGAACGTCGAGTTGCGCTGGAATAATCCGTGTGCGTGCAGCGATAATGGCTTGTCTAGGTTGTTAATAGCAGTTAGTTCCAGTACATCGCCCTGGGATATGTAGATGGGTGGGATGGGCAGTTGTCCGTTGGCTCCAATTGCTCGCCATTTACTAAGCCCATCGCGACTAATATTCAGGTATCCGACGTCCCATGTAACCTGAACACGCGCAGCTAGCGCCTGCAGTCCACCTGCAAACAAGACGAACAACGTATAAGCAAGCATTTTAATGGAGTTGGAATAATAAAAATTGCATATGCTCTATTCTGAAACAAAACAGTTTGGCGTTTTAAATATTGTAATTTTCCAAGCATGGCGTAATATTTTCTTCGCTTCACAAGCCACGTATTTCAGTTTTCAAAACAACCAAATTCTATACGCAAACCACAGTATTGTTATTGTTATTGCTTCACACGCCATATATGCAAGTCCCAACAAATAAATGCTAAATTTTCAAGTGTGGCACAGACATGCACACACAGTAAAAATCGCAATAATATAGTAGTACTCACCGCAAATGAAAACTGTTGACAAAACATCTATATATTTATTGGTATTGAGCTCCATTATCTGCGTCGGCCTTTATTATTTTGTAGTTAAAATTACGAGTGCTGGTGGTATTAATTCTAGCACATATTTCTCAATAACCTTCTGCAAATAATATAATTATTTGGGTTATTGTGCAAATTTAGCTAAAATAAATAGCCAATATATTTATATTGGAATATATGGGGAGGAACAAATTTTGCTTACAAAAGACAACATGGAATAATGCCTCTATAAGCATGGTTATAGCTATGTTCCGGTGATAGAGTTGGCAGTTCCATTTATCGCTAGTGGTGGATCAATGCCTGCCATATCAGATCCAAAGCGACCAGCCGAGTTGCCCTGTGTTGGATGTCCCAGAATTCGGCAAAACTCGAGCATCTCCTGAGGTACCCGTAGCGTTTGTTGCATGACGTCGGGAGCCTCGATAAACGTAAACGCCATGCCCGAAAGATTGTGCTGCTCCTGGTGGCAATGTTGGTACCACACTCCTGGGTTATCCGCCTTTATCCGCACCCGCACATACTGGCCCGCTGCCAACGTGATTGTGTCTCTGCGCATAGGCTGTCGACCCTTGAACCGCTTGACCGGTATTGACGAGTTTGAGTTTACTGGTCCTGTTTCCACAACTTGGAATGCATGGCCATGACTGTGGTATGTGTGAATTATAGGCGCAAATGAGTTGCGTAGCTCTAGCTCGACAATGTGATTGTGTTTTAAGATAATTGCATTAAGCTGCGGGGCGTATACCGAGGGCGACAGCGCCATATTGCCAGTGGTTAGAGCGGTGTACAGGGGTGGCACTGGCACAGATGCGTACGCGTAATCGCCATATGCATGAGCAGAAATGCTCGTATTTCTGTTTGGCGCTTTGACGTTGAGCACAATGTGCTGATCAACAGGCTCCAGCAGCATTTGTTTGTCTTGCGGCTCCATAGCATATTCGTCAGCCCACTTGACCTCATGGTCTTCAATCATAGGATACGTTTTTATGGGCGCATCGTCATTGTACATGATGGGCACGTGGTGGTAGCGCGGATTGAGCCCTGGCTTTCGGGCAAGGAAGTTAGAGTGAAATGTGACGTTGAGTGCGTGGTTGAACTTGAGCGAGTCATGAGCGGTGATTATAACAGAGTAGCGCTGGCCTGGGCACATATCCAGACCGTCAACGGCGGATGGTTGGCTGTAGATGCCGTCAGCTTCAATAACTTGCATAGTGTGGCCAGGTAGCCGCACTTTAAACCAGTATGTAAAGCTCATCGATACTACGCGCAAACGGTATCTGCGCCCTGGCAAAAACCGAATTGGTTGCGACAAATTGGCGTTGATTCCGTTGATCAACACGGTTGGGTAGTTGGGATGCCTACCTAGCGACGTGGTCTTCATTCTTTCCAGCATGGCATTACTTGGTTCTTGTCCCCAGTCCTCCAACGTCAGCAGCACATCTTCGTCATATTCGTCGAGCAATTTTGGGTCTAGGTCGCGAATAACGAGGGCGGCACGGAGTCCGTCGATAGCCTCTGGGCCGTAGTGCGAGTGGACCCAGTGTGTGCCACTCTGATTACGAGTCTCGATGATGTATGTGAACTGAGATCCGGGCGGTATTCCACATTCCGTAACCATACCTGCGCCGTCGTAGTATGACGAGTTGCGTTGGAACAGGCCGTGTGTGTGCAGCGTAACGGGCTTGTCCAAGTGGTTGATTGCAGTTAGTTCTAGTATATCGCCCTGGGTTACATAGATCGGAGGAATGGGCAGCTGTCCGTTGGCGCCAATGGCCTGCCACGTACTGAGACCATCGCGACTAATGTTTAGGTATCCAATATCCCATGTAACCTGAACATGCGCAGCCAGCGCTTGCAGTCCACCTGCAAACAAAATCAACAGCGTATATGCAAGCATTTTAATCGAATAAAGAATAATATTCTAAAAAATAAAGCAATCTAAACTAATGTCCCAAGCGTGGTTTGTTATTACTCAAACATTATGCTAAACGTTCACCCGTGGCTTTTGCTTGCCTATACTGAGCACGCCACTTGATAACCCAACAAACTATTGGCATGTAATAGTTGTATTGTTTTGCTTTACACGCCACTAGTACTAGTCTCAAAGTGCAATGTGTTATTGATAATGAAAATAAGAAACTAGGCATCCATTTTGGCGAGCATGTCGTTGCGCTCGTCTGGCACATCTTCGATCTGCGCAATGCGGTCCGACGCATGGTCTTTGCGCTTCAAGTACGCTTCAGGCGATCTGTCCAACAGCGCCTCCAGTTCATCTGTGGACAGCACGAGGTCGTCGGGAATACTGTCCTCGGGCCCTAGCGCATCCAATACAGTCTTGAGCTCCAACTGGTCCTTTGTTACAAGCTCTGTATCGTCGCCAAGCAATATCTGGCGAATATCCTGAACGGACACTGTGTTGTCAGCGTCCTTTGCGCCCAAGCCTTTGAAGCGACGTTCGTGGATAACAAGCTTTTCGAGCTTGCGTTTGGCTTTGGCGCGGCTGAGCATTGCGTTTTCGCAGCTGCCGGCGATGGTGAGACGGTATATAATGACAGGCTTGGTTTGGCCAATGCGGTGGACGCGGTCCTGAGCCTGAAGATCTTGCTGTGGGTTCCAATCAGAGTCGAATAAGACCACAGTGTCGGCACTTGTGAGGTTGATGCCCAGTCCGCCGGAGCGTGTGGTCAAGAAGAACAGTGGAATCTGCGACGTGTTGAACCGCACAATAGCTTCTTGGCGATCGGTCTGAGCAACTGATCCGTCGATCCGGCAAAACTCCCATTTGCGGAGCTCTGCGTAGCACTCGAGGATATCCAAAACACGTGAAAACTGCGAGAACACTAGCACGCGGTGGCCACGTGCAAACAACGCCGGGAGCAAGCGATCGAGCATCAAGAGTTTGCCGGATGTGCGGACAATCTGCTCGTCGATGAGATATGGAGACTCGGGGTCGCTGGGGTCGGTCACAGGAAAGTCGAACAAGTATGGATGCTGGCACACTTTGCGCTGCTGCATGAGCCGGAACTGCAGGTTGAGCTGGCGCACCTGCACTGCTGCCTTGAGCCGAGCCAGGCCCGATGTCGCGCCCTCATCCTCTACATCCGCGGTATCCTTATTTGCGGCAAGCTCAGAGTCGGAGGGCAGATCGAATGGGTCGTCGTCTTCGCACTCGCGGTACGACTTTGTGGGCTTGGCGCGGGAACCGCTGAGCGATACGCCCAAAAACTGTTCGGCTTCGGCGACGAGCAACCGCTGCTGCTCGTCGCGGCCACTGGCTCGGGTATGCTTAGACTTGGGCTTAGGCTTGGCAGTCGGCTCGGGCGTGTTGGGCACCAGCGTCTGTTGGTCGTCGGAGGCGAACCGGTCTTCCAGGAAAGCACGTAGATTGGGACCGCGAATAGCCTGGTAGTACTCAAACTGCAATGGCGCCATGGGACACGCGATCAGATACTCACGCTTGGGCGGCAAATGCTTCTCGACGTCGCTCTTGAGGCGGCGCAACAGGAACGGCTGCAAAATGCTGTGCAGCTTGGACACAACGCTCCCCGATGTCTCCTGCGAGATAATGCGTGACTGGCCGCTGGCATCTGCAATATCGTCAAAGTCAAACCACGCTTGGAAACTGTCGAGATCGTCGAAAATGTCGGGCAGCAGGAAATTGAGCAGCGACCACAGCTCCGACAGCGAGTTCTGCAGCGGCGTGCCACTGAGCAGCAACCGGTTGGTCGACTGGTACGATTTGAGGTCGCGGATCAACTTGCAGTTCATGTTCTTGATCCTGTGACCTTCGTCGACAATGATAAACTTCCACGCGAACCGCTGTAGAGCTTGTTTGTCGCGCATCGAGATCTCGTATGTGGTGATCACAATCGGGAAATTACGGTCCAATGTGCGCAGGTGTTTGCGTCGCAGCGTGCGTCGTTCGTCGGGCGTGCCGTGGTACATGAGCACGGGCGTTTGGGGCGCAAATCGATAGAACTCTGATGCCCAGTTGGCCAGCGTCGACAAAGGGCAGAGGACGAGGAATGGGCCCCAGACTTGGCGTTCGCGCAAGTACGCGAGGAAGGCGATGGTTTGGAGTGTCTTGCCCAGGCCCATTTCGTCGGGGCGAAAAGTCCGCAAAAACAAAAAGGGAAAAAAGAGGAGGACCAAGAGAACGAACAG